>JAZHYW010023580.1:0-28623 GCA_037355805.1 Ixodes ricinus
GAAACCACCCGTCTCTTTTCATAATAGACAAGAATTCTCGTCTTCGGCTCCTTGTCGATAGTGGCACCAAGGTGAGCATTCTTCCAGTGACGTCCATTTCCATCAAGTCAAAACGCTCCAACGTCACCTTGAAAGCGGCGAATAAGTCCGACATCGCGACTTACGGTGAACGGGTGCTCACACTAAACATTGGCTTTAGGCGACCTTTACGGTGGATCATCCTGGTAGCCGATGTAACGTACCCAATCCTAGGGGCCGATCTTCTTCGACACTTAAAACTTCTGGTAAACATGCAGCGGTTGCGCCTTGTGAATCCACGACTCACTTGGTAGTCCAAGGCATGACACCCACCTCACCACTGCCACAGCGTTGCACTCCACCCCCAACAATGTTCGAAGATCTTCTCCAGCGGTTTTCCACGCTTACACGTTATGCCAACTTTCTGAAACTAGTGAAACACGACGTCACACATCACATCGTGACGTCTGGCCCTCCCACTCATGCTCGCCCTCGACGACCGCTGGAAGATCGGCTCAAGATTGCGGTGGCTGAGTTCGAGCATATGCTTGAGCTCGGTATCATCAGGGCCCGTTTGCTCGAAGCGCTAACCGCGGCTAAAGTTAGCCGCCGTACCTAGGAGAGGGATTTTGAAATCACGTGACTGTCTCTGTAGGAATGCGGGGAAACATGGCGGTGCACCGGTAGTGAGCGCCGCTCGCTTTGGAAAAAAATATGTCGTTGTAGCTGCAACTTCGGGCGGGTTAGTCAGCAACGAATGGTGCAGGAGGCTTTCGCTTTGCCTTACCTCACTTAAATCTCAAAACATGAGCAATGACCTCGCCGCATTTTTTAGATAATCTTTCGATTCTAACCATTCCCAAGCCTAAATGAACGCGATAATGGTCGGCATGGCAACGTCTTTGGAAAGCTGATTGCCTTGACTCAATCGGCCGGGTATTGATAGCACACAAAAGCAGATAGCGTCCCAATAGACCTTTTTTCTGAATTACCCAAGCATCGAGGAGAACGCTGGGAGTGTATAGGGCCGCCCACACTAGCGAGAAAACGCGCGTGACATGGCGATCGCGGCGAATGTCACGTGACAGCACAGGAGGCCTCGCGCACTCTTGGAAGCATTCGAGCGAACGCATGATTTCACGCGCTCAACCGATTTTGCGGAACGCGTTTTCAACGCGATCGGCGCGCCGCGCGCGTTTTCTCGCTAGTGTGGGCGGCCCTTAATTCTACGGTCCGCGCGCGCTAGCCTTCCTCTTATAAAAGATTCAAAGTCAATACTCATACAAAGGCTTTAACGAACACGCGTGCAAGGCAAAATTCGTTTTAAACTTTTTTCTTTAGAACAATTACTACTGCAGACGCCAGCACGTGCAACGCGTGCTGGCGTCTGTGATTACACTCGTAGCAAATACTTTACTAGGGAATACATTCCACTCCGGTCATTTGCATTAGACAGAACGCCTACAGCGCCGAATCCAGCCCTGACGGAGTGGAGGTCCGCGCCAGTCCACGCGCATGTGCACGTGGATGTTCGCGGCGGCCGCGGCGGTGTCGTCTCCGATTCCACCTAAAGCCCCTTCATGTTTCAAAAGTAGCGCAAGGTGCGTCGATGCACGAGGCACGCGCAACGTGCAACCCTTGGGAAGATCATGGCGGCACAGCGTCGATGCACGTGCCGCGACCATTATACTCTGTTTCAGCTTGTGTTGTACCGCAGGAAAGGCTACAAGCGCGAGCTCCTTGCTCTAAAGCTCATCTCGACTGCACACGCTCTCGTGCACCAAGGGCAGCTGCCAACGCTATGAGCTCGCGCTTCTAGCCTTCGCTGCGGTACAAAATAAGGTAAAACGAAGTATAGAAGTGGCGCGCGGCACGTGTCTCGAGCATTTCCACAACAATAAATTTGGTATGTAGAGCAACCATCGTCATCATTATCATTTACCGCCGAGACCTCCCCGACGATAGATGGCTCTCGCCAAGCCCAGAGAACCTGTCCGCGCCGAGGCCATTGTATTTGAGAGGAGTGGAATGTATTCCCCCTAGTAAAGTATTTGCTCGTAGCATGCACCTCGGTGCTTAGAAAATTTAGAAACAAGGTCTATTGGGACGCTGTCTGCTTTTGTGTGCTATCAATATCCGGCCGATGGAGTCAAGACAATCCACTTTCCAAAGACGTTGCCATGCCGACAAATATCGCATTCATTTAAGCTTAGGAATGGCCAGAATTGAAAGACTATCTAAAAAATGCGGCGAGGTCATATGTCATGCTTTACGATTTAAGTGAGGTAAGGCAAAGCGAAAGCCTTCTGCACCATTCGTTACTGACTATCGCGCCCGATATTGCAGCTACAACCACATATTAGTTTTAAAGCGAGCGGCGCTCACTCACCGGGGCTCCGCCATGTTTCCCGGCATCCCTACCGAGCCAGTCACGTGATTTCAAAAACACTCTCCTAGGTACTGCGGCTAACTTTAGCCGCGGTTAGTTTTCCGAGCAAACTGGCCCAGGTCTTCGCCGAGTTCATGGGCGTCACCCCTCCATATGGTGCAAAAGAAATACCCAGGTGATTGGCAACCTTGCGGTGACTACCGCGCACTCAACAACTCGACCGTTCGAGCCCGCTATCCTCTACCACACATCACGGATTTCATTGCATCGCTGGAAGGGATGACCTTGTTTTCAAAAGTTGATCTGGTCAAAGCATGCCACCAGATGCCCGTAGAGACATCCAGCAAGCATACTCGAAGACAGCCATCATTACACCTTTTGGTCTGTTCGAGTATATCAGGATGTCATTTGGACTTCGTAACGCTGCCCAGACATTTCAGAGGTTCATCGAGAGCGTCACCCGTGGGCTGACGTTTTACTTTGCCTACATCGACGAGATCCTGGGGTTCAGCACTGACGCCGAGCAAGATCTCGAGCATCTGGAGATCTTGTTCCTGCACCGGGCGAAGTACGGGCTTATCATCAATAAGGGCAAATGCGAGTTTGGCGTTTCTCAGGTGAAGTGTCTTGGCCACCATGTAGACTCCAGGGAATCCGCCCACTTCCGTCAAAGACGAATGCGGTCAAGAACTTCCCTATGGCAACATCGCACAGGAAGCTTCGCGAGTTCTTTGGACTAGTGAATTTCTATCGTAATTTTTTTCCGCATTGCGCAACTTTTTTACCGACCCTGTCCTAACTGATCTCCTGAAACGAAATCAGACCAACTCTTCGACTCTACTATGGTCCCCAGGGCAAGCGGAGGAGTTCCTAGCGATCAAGTGATCGCTCACAGAAGCATCTCTGTTAGCATATCCGCTTGCTGGTGAGCCTCTCTGCGTGATGACGGATACCTGAGATGTCGCTGTCGGTTGAGTTCTATAACACCTTGTTGGTAGATATTGGCAGCCCCTAGAATTATTTTCAAAGGAACTGGCGCCAGCGGAGACCCGTTACAGTGCCTTCGGTTGAAAACTCCTTGGCATCTACTTCATCATCAAACATTTTAGGCACTGCCTAGAGGGTCAGGTATTCCACTTCCTCACCGGCCACAAGCCGACCACTCACGCACTTCTTCAAGCCACGCAAAGCCGTCTCTCCCCGTGGGAGATTCGGCATCATTCGTTCATGACTGAGTTCACCAGTGACATTCGCCACGTCAAGGGCACTGACAACTCTGCTGCGGATGCGTTACCTCGGATCCCGGGCTGCAACGCCATTGCTAACGCTGTGTATTTAACCGCTCTAACCTCAGCTCAGTAAGGCGACCAAGAGATCCAGAGACTGAGATACGAATCTAGCAACCTCGATCTGTGCGACGTTTCACTGCTAGGTTGCGATGCAACAGTCACCTGTGACGTGTCCACTGGCTCACCCCGACCGGTGGTAGCTCCTATTTTACGGCGCACAATTTTCAACTCGCTACTCAGCCTTTCGGATCCCGGCATCCGAGCGACCCAGCACCTCATCGCTCAACTTTTCGTTTGGCAAATGATGAACAAAGATGTGCGCAAGTGGGCTCGTACGTTCCTGCAATGCCAGCGATCTAAGGTTCAACGACATACCTTTGCACGTTTCGCTACAATGTACACTGCCAGTGCTCGTTTCGACAATATCCATGTGGATATTGTCGGACCTTTACCGTCATCTAATGGAGCCACATGCATGCTCACGGTCATATACCGGTTCACTCGTTGGCCGGAGGCCTTCCTCATCGCAGACAAATGCGCGACGACCATTGCGAAGACCTTCGTCGACGGCAGGATATCGCGCTTCGGTGTCCCATCATCCATTTCTACCGGACGAGGTGCACAATTTGAGTCGAAGTTGTTTGAAGAACTGATGGTACTCGTCGGATCATCTTGTATTCGTGTCACAGTGTACCATCCCGATGTCAACGGCCTTGTGGGAACGTTCAATTGAACGTTGACTGCCGCACTAAAAGCGCACAGCGACTCTAACAACTGGAGCACACTACTTCCCATCGGGCTACTAGGCCTGCGAACCACCCTTAAGCCAGACTTGAAATGCTCTGCCTCAGACCTAGTCTATGGGCAGACGCTTCGCCTCCCAGCTGAAATGATCACGACATCGCATGCTTCCTCCGTGCCAGATTGTCTCAGCTACGTCACCCAGCTTTGAGAAGTTATGAGGAAGCTTCGGGCCACCAACAAGGGATCACTACCGACACCCAACGTACGTGTGCGACGAGCTAACTTCGTCCACGCATGTCTTCGTACGTCGAGACGCGGTATGGAAACCGCTAGACCAACCCTACGACGGCCCGTTCAAGGTGCTGGAAAGACGAGATAATTTATTTCTGTTGTATTTGAACGGAGGTAGGGACACAATCACCATCGACCGATTTAAACCTGCCCACTTCGAAATATTACCAGTACTCAGACTCCAGCCCCTATGTTGGCCACCCATAGCCCCTCTACCAGCGCCGCACCGCCTCTGCCAACCACCATGCGCCAGAACCATCGCTCCGTCTCTTGGGCCCAACGTCTCCATAGAGGCTTCTTCAGGGGGGAGCCTTTAGCGTCCAAGCGCTAGGCGGCCTCATGTCTGCCGCGACATGTCACGCAAATGTGACGCATCGCCACGTGCCACGTGCGGCGCTCATGCGACAGAAACACGAGCTCGAACCGAACAGCTCAAGACGACCATGACCAGCTTGGCAGCAGGACAGTCATTTCGGACAAGATCCTTCGTTCAGTTTTAGCGTTTTTTTTTCTTGTGTGGTGGTAAGGATTGCTTGTTTTTAAAACAGCAAACGTTTTCCTGTCGACCACACCTCGACATGCATTCGGGTAGTGGCTCGCGTCGAGTAGCTTCGATAGCGGGAATAGCCGAACCATAACAAAGTGTAAAACTCAGCGCATGCCCTGTTCTTTGTGAACTCCAGCATGTTGTAATGGTAAACCTTAGGGCCTCATTATCGGCTCCGTATCACGTATACGCTTGTTATAAATGCGAGTTGAAGGAACAGTGCAAAAGGACGAATAAAATAAAATGCTGCTTCGAAGGGGCATGTCTATCAGTGTCGAACATTGGTCAGACACGAGCGTTCAGTGACGGCATTGGTCTAGAGCAGGCATAGCCAGAGTGGCAAAGGGTTGGAGCAGCGGACAAACCTAAAAACATTTAAAGAGCCGGAAAAAAAGGGGGCGGGTTCGTTTCTTTTTTATTAGCAAGAAACAATATGGAGGGAACGGTCCTTTCCCAAGTGGTCTAGTATATAGGTCGACTACAACAAAAAACACTTGACAGCAAAACGCTTCTTTAACCACAGAGAAAAAATGAACGCATGGTTCGCCAGCCAGCCACTGCCCCTGGCGGCCATTATGCTTATACGGTTCGAAATTCTTTCAATAGAGGAAACAAGGTCACTGAACACATGTATGTGTCAGAAAACAGTCCAGTTGTATGTAAGAAGTGTAGCATAAAGCTGTCAAGACTGCGAGCTTTAATTTTTTATAATTTGATAACTTTTTGGTTTGTTTTGGGGGAACAGGAGGGCAAGGGGGCAGGCTCAACAGGGAGCAGCGAGCCGCACTTGGACCCGCGAAGAGCCGCATGCGACTCGCGAGCCGCAGTTTGGCCACCCCTGGGCTAGAGCGTCCGACAATGACGACATAGCATTCTAGAGGTAGGACTGGTTGAATCGGTACACGCGACTTCTGATTCTTTCAAGCGCGCGATTCTGCTTGGAAACCCCTTAAATCGGTAGGGCGTTCACATCTTCATAACTGGATGTTAATTCCAACAATTAGGAAGATCGCGCATGGTTGTTGCACGCTCTTGTCGTTTCGGTTCTCTTTTGGTTCAGACCAAGGACGTTATCAACAACAGAAAATATACTAAAAATTAGGAACTTCTTTCACCTATTCTGTTCAAAATACATCAGATGTCTTCTTTATTTTTTATTATATGTTTTGCTAGAGTCCCACTCCCTAGTTCGAGCGAACTCGATGCAAATTAAAATATGGCCGGAATCGCTTTGTTTGCGTTTACCCTTTAAGAGGGAAAACGCTGATTCTTTTTCGAATTTTAATTTAAGACTGCCATTATAGGGATAAAGTAACTAACGCGGATTTCGTAGGTTATGAACGTCAAGGAATATTTCTGAGCGGTATTTACTGAAAGTTCAGAAATCGTTGCACCGTCCCTTTAAGAGCTTAGGCGCACCTTCCTTCACGATAATTTTTCATACCTCGCTCAAGGGCAGTCAAACGCTTTAATTGTATATATTTTTAGCACACCGACAATATTCGAGAAAGCTTATGGTGCCACTTGACAGTTTTGCGACACACATAAAGTCGAAAGAGAAATAATGGCTCAGCAGATAATCGCTCCAAAACCCGCATGCGCGAACCCGTATACACGAAGCAAGCACTTGAAATCATAACGTTCTGAATCGAAATAGAGGGAATCGGGAATGGCAAAGATGGCGCACTCTAAATGAATACTATTTCCCTCCGAAATCTCACCGGTACTTTACGACCCCACCAACGAGTCGGATGACTTATGCCGCACTTCCCAACAAACTACAACGTTGGCCGATAGAACGCAGCGAAGCGATCAGCGTCGTCTAGCGTACCTACTACATCTTCCATTACGAAATTGGGGTTCCCAGTCGAAATTATCCGACCACTGCAACATATCCTCCTCTTATATTGCGTCGGAATTTTCGGCAACGGGGCGGGCTTTAAACACCGAGCACGTGGTTTAAGCACGAAGTTTGCATCCCGAGGTCGGGGTCGATTATCGAGCCACGATGTCGAAACTCGGGTTTCCACTCTCGCTTTCAGGATGGGCGGAGGGTTGTAACGCTTCGGACTTGAGGGCGCCAGCGCCAGTTTGTAATTGTTGGGCGAGTCGGCTGACTTCGAAAATGTGGCGCTCTTGAGCCGGTTAATGCTTCGGCGTGTGCGCCACGTGTGCCATAAGGGTGGAAGTAGAAATGGTACAGATATTATATGTTAATTTGAGAAGCGGATGTTGCCTGTAGACGCACTGCGTGAAGTGCGCCCTACAATGAGCTATGGGTTTAAGCCACCCTTAATTACTACCATTTTTTGTTTTGTCAATAGTGGTATGATATCCCGCTAAAGATGTAATAAAACAGGTCACTGCTCTATAAAATTTAGACTTAGCGATGTTACTAATACACTTTGGATATTCTCATTCGACTCGAGATAAAGCATTTGCAACGAATTATTGATGATTTTTTAAATTTATTGTTTGCTTTAGTTACCGTAGTACACGGCATAGTTTGACCTGTGCAACTGTTTTCAGAACAGAGTAGGCTGTTTTATCAGGGCTGAAAATACATATTTAAATAAAGCAGAATATAAAGAAAGGGTTCATTTGAAAACCTTGGTGGATCTGATTGTATGAAGAACAAGCGATCATAAGCATCTTGGTTATCTAAATTACACTTATTAATGTTTTAAACATTTGCCTTATCTGGAATTCTTGAATTAGAGACTTGGTTTATATTGTCCATATATTATAAAACAATATTTCAATCCAGAAAATTAAATATTTTTGAGCTATTAAGCAGCGAAGTTAGGCTGTCGGAGTCCGTCATATGAATATTAAAAAAAAAAAAACACTTCGCTGATTTTTTTGTTTGTTGTTGTATTGGTTTTAAACTACAAGGCGCCCCTAAACTAAACTAAAATTAACTGACAACACGACATCGTTTATATCCATTTGATTTATATCGGGATTATTTTTTTCACGTGTAAAATGTTTGATTTTTTATACATTTGTTTAAGCTAGCAATACAAAGATAAAAACCTTCTAACCACGCCATTTAAAAAAATCACTTAAATTGACAAAAAAAACACAAAAAAACAAGGCACCAACAATGAGGAGACAATGACGAAGGCTCTGTGGACAGAAGCTAAACGGACAAGATGACTTTGTGACAAGTCGAATGGGACGCGGAAATAAATACCCGCTCATTGGTTGGGGCGTGTTCGATGTCGTCGCGGTCCGTTTGCCTCGACCGTCGACTCGCTCGCTCGGTTGCGGAGACGAACGACGTCGAGGGAAAAGCCGCAAGATGCCGGGGATGGGGTGCAACTTTGTTCGTCGTTCTGTCGGAAAGGCCCGCCCGCTCTCGCGTCGGAGTAACGGAGAATACATGATGAAAAAGAGAACGGATAAGAACGCAGTTTTGCGCAACGTTGTTCTGAGATAACAGTGCGAGAAAGCGGGGAGGGATTTGTCTTTGTCCCGATAATAGGGATGCACTGCGCTGCAGAATGTGCGCTAACCCGGAATTGGCGCTCTCGCAAGTTTTTCTCCACACAAAGGATCTGCTACGGACCATTCCAGTAATCACTTTCCGCGCGTTGTCATCTTTCTTATACTGGGCATTGGAACGACTTCTGGGCATGCGCAGTGGCTATCTTCTGCGTAATGTTAGACGCTACGCAGGCCTCCACAGCCTAGCGACACTCCGTTGTTTGTCCGGGTGATAAGCGTTCGAAAGTGTATTGGAAGCGTGCGACAAGACGTTGGCGCCACGGTGCGGCTGCTAGCAGAAGCATTTCTCATAGGCCAGGGCTGGGCTGGCATGGACATCCTGTGCAGCACACTCAACAAAAGGATAGTCGTAGGGTACGACCTTTGGGGTAGTAAGAAGCCGTCACAGATATCGCTACCCCCACTTAGTTATACTAACGACCCCATGGGTAGTTACACGGCACGCAATCAACAGGTGCTCACGGCGAGCACCCCCAAAAGAAACATGGCGGCTGGCAAGCGACAGTGGAGCAATACGAGTAAGGCCTAGCGAGCTGGACTGCTTTTTGCTAAAATACGATTCTCAAGTGCGTACGCCCGTTCGCTGCCTTCCGTGCGTGCTAAATCACTCCAAAACGCGCCTCGAAGCACCGGCACCGCACCTATTACGGGTAGGGGCGACGGTGTGTGAGGGAGGGGGGGGAGGGCATTCGAGGGGGTTTGTTTGCGACTGCTTTCGCGCGACCGGCTGCATTTACTTCGCGGCCAGAAAACATTCAAAGAAGGAATCGTATAGCGACAAATGGAATGATGTCTTTATTGAACAAAGCATCTGCTTGCTGTGCTTGCCGCAAGTGATCCGGCGTTTTCGGCTGACAACGGCGAGGCGAAGCATCATCGATTCAAGCGGCGTAGGTTCCGATCGTTCAACGCTCCTGCTCACAGGCCAGCATTCGTCAGACATGTCACGTTACCCAATAAAAGTAACTAAATGACCGTTGCCGCTACTTGGCTCGAAAATTAACTGAACACGTTGACCCATTAGCGATTCCAACAGGAACGCGCTGAGCTACCCCAGGAGTAACGAGGTAGCTCGTCAACGTCACTCTGAAGACGCAAATTCACAACTGTATCTGTTTGCATGGTCTGTTCTCGCTTTAGCAGTCGTTGCCCTTGCTCAGCAGCTGCCTGTCGAACGATACAGCAGCTACGTTTCCCGCTTCCGTGACAAATATCACCGGTGCACGCTGAAGCGTCGCTATCTGACGCGCTCGGAAGAAGCGAGCAGTGTCGTGCTTCAGCCATCACGAGACTGGATGAGTCTCTGCATGGAACGTGCGCCTTCAGTTGCAGGACAGCGCTGTAAGGCGCGTCCTATGTGCCTTCACGTGTATAAACCACCAGGTTTACAGTCGACCGGATTCGGTTCTAGAGAGCTCAGCTGAACGAACCTGATTGAGCTCGCTGGTCGAGTACATTCTGAGCTGTAGTGTTCAGTACGAGCGCGCGCTTGATCGCGGATCCACGTGCAGTCGAACGTGCTGGACTGACGTGATCGTAGCGACACGGGCTGTCGATAGTGTCATACATGTTTGAATTGCCTCAGATGCGGGCTGTCGTATCTGCCATTGTCGCACTAGCACACCTGACGAACGCGCTAGACTCACAGACAAGACCGTTAGAGCGGTATTCGTACTAACGTTAGCTAATCATACGCAACGAGATGCGGTTCTCGTTGATTGGCCTTGAAAGTAACTAGCATACCGCTTACTCGTGCTTTGCCGACAAAGTGATCCAGAGACGTTACTCGGTTACCGGCAATGGCGTAAGCATACGATTCAAGTCGACGTAGGTTCCGTCGTTCAACGCGCTGCGTCACCGGTCTGGCATTCGTTATCCACTTTCAAGTCTCTGGTAATCCTCACCGCGTCTGTGCACGCACTTGGCGCTATTCACCGCACGGAACACCCATTCAACTGGCTATGGGACTGATCCCACTGGGACGAGAGGCCGAGAACCGAACCCTCCGTAGGCTGCTCCGTGGAGCCATGGAACGCCTCCATGTTTTCCACTCAAATAAGTAGACACATAAACGCGCGACTCCTTGAATTGGTGGGCGACACGCGCCACCTAACGGACAGCGCTTAAACTAAAAAAAAAAGAAACCAACTGTTTTTTTTTGAGCGCCTCGCCAGATATCCACGTATGTACACAAACCACACCACGCTTCACACATGCGCGACATACAGACACCATAGCATTTTATACATGGACGCGTTCACAAACAGCACAGGGTACAACATGAGATATGGACACTCTACATTTCTATACACACTACTAGTCGACACCACCAGCTTATATACTGCTGTATTTTCTGTGACCGATTAGGATGGTGACCACTGTCATATTTTGCATAAATACGAAAAGACTGTGCAAGATTTACCCGTATATAATATTTTCCTCTACTGCCCTCAGGAAAGGGCTCGTATCTCTAATGTAATCAATTGCAAAAGTGAACTGCAGGTTATAAATAAATTTGAATAGTCGCTACACGTCACGTTTTGATCAGTTTCGTTTTCTCGCTAGCCTACACTTCAAGTATACAGAAGCCTGTTTAATTAATTGTATTAATTATCGAAACCAATTTCTGCAATCACAGCTTTCTGAACACGCTGATGCATTTTCTTTCTCTTTTTACATATCCGAATGACTTCAGCGGCGGTTGAGTAAAAGTTGAGCACACTGAGCACGCGCACGTGATTCTAGCGAAGCCCGTCCGCCGGTCCTCCCCGAAGCGTTGTAGCGTTGTTTCAGTTTTCTTCTTTTCGCTACAATTGTTTCTGCTCAAGCTTAACTTCAACCACGTCGGACGGTCTGTCGCCGGGGCGCGGTTGGTTAGCGCTCGCGCCGCTGCGTGTGCCGTCTCGTTGTGGTTGTCATTGCGTTCCGACGCGTCGCCCGCGTGCGCCGGGAACCACTTGATTCTCACTTTTCTGTCTTGCAGTTTGACCGCTCGCAATACTGGCTCGGTCTCCCGGCAGATTTGGCCTTTGGTGAACTTTCGCACCGCCTGTCTCGAGTCACTCAGCACCGTGTGGCAGTCTGCGTCGGCGATGGCCAGGGCGATGGCCATCTCCTCCGCTTGTTCCGCTCCAGCGCTTCTCACGCTCGCTGCCGTCCTCGTGGTGCCGGTCGACGCCTCGATGACAACCGCTGCGAAGGCGTTCCGTTGACATTCGGCCGCTGTTGCGAAAGGCCCCAGGAGACGACCTTGCCCTTCCAAACCGACCGGCACGGGTGAACGCCCTGGAGCATCGTCGCCAGGTGGCTATGGTCAGCTGCGCCCGGAGACAAACCGAGAGGCGCCCTGGAGTCGCCAACGCACCTTGGATTACGGGGACGACGTGACCTTCTCCGAAGGATCATCGGATTGACCCACGCCAGTGTCATCTGGCCGACTTTGCCGTCCGGCCCCTCTCCATGCTTCTGCTGTCTGACCTCGACGCCCGACGACCCGACAGCCTTGGGACGTCCTCGACAGGGAAGGGGGCTTTACTCAGTTTCCCCAGCTTAGATCGCCCGTGGGATTATCCCCTAACCCACGGAAGCCTGGACGCCTGCAATTATGGATGTCTTCCGCCTTCCTCGAGTTCGATGGCACCATTGTCCGCCGAGATTGACCGGCGACACCGCGGCCAAGGATGTCTGGCCCTTCCGTGTGTGTGCCGCGTGGGGCAGTGTGTGAGAGAGGGGAGGGCATACCTGAATGCTAGGGACTGGCCCCACAGCCTTGGTGAAGGCCTGAACCCTGGGGATTCCCTACTAGGGATCTGGGGACATCTGACATTATAAAAGGAGCAGCAGGCGGCTGCTACTTTGTGTTCTCTAGTATTCACCCGTTGATGATGTAACCTGTCTATATGTACATATAAAGAGTTATATACGAGACACCCCTCCTGCTCCCTGGTCCTTCCCGAGTCCGGCTTCAACTGATGAGTTCCTGCCCTGGCTCGGCTCCCTGCCGTACACCAAGTTCCCGGACAACCGCTCGGTCCCAACAACTGGATGGCAGCGGTGGGATCGACTTCGCCGGACCATGACTTCTTGTGTGGGTGAGTGCCCGGCCCTTTCTTTTTCCATCTGCCAGACCCATTAGCTCTAAGTTTTGCCAGTGGGGGTTGGAGATAGTCGTGGTTAGAAGGACTGTGTGACCTTTCTGACGCGAGCATTTTTGTGAGAAAGGGGGCCAACTCAAGCTAAGTCATGAGTCTGGAGGCATTCCGCTTGTGCGAGTTGGTACAGGTGTGTGCAGAATTAGGGATCGATTTGGGGCAGACAAAAAGAAAACTGCACATTATAGAACTCCTTCAGGCCGAAGACGTCAGCGTTGAGGAGTTCACAGAGGCTCTGGAGGAGGTTCGCGGAAGGGGACAGGAGGTTCGCGAAAAGGAAGTGTCCGACGGGAAGCTTCAGGAGGCTTGGGAGCTGATTCGGGAGCAGGATGAAAGAGCAAAGGCTGAAATTCAGGAACGGGATGAGAGAGCGAAGGTTGAAAAGCGAGAGAGTAAAGAGCGGGCTCGTAATTTAGCTCAGAAAAGGCTTGAGCTTGATGCGTTGAGGCAGGAAGTTCTGTCTCGGAGGCGAAAGGTAGTAGTAGAGGTAACAGACTCGAAGTACCTAGCAGCGACATTTCCTCACTGGTTCACGTACGAGGGTGATCCGAAGCCGCGAGAAAAAGACCTTGTGTCCAGGGAGGAAAGAGCGGTTGCACCGAGCGGAGCTATAACGCGTCAGGTAGCGGCAGAGACGGTGGGTCAGAAAGGAAAGGTTGAAGAGGAAGAGTCCGATTTAACTGACGACCAGCGTCTTTCTGCCGACGGGACTACCGACGCCGTTCCGCACAACGCCGTCTCCAAGCTTGAAGCGCTCGAAGCTGGAGGAGATCGCGATCCCGCCAAAGAAAGAGAGGAGGCCTCTCAAGCATCTGACGTCTGCTTCCTGGGAGACAAGGACAAGGCCAGCATGGTGACGCCGCCGCAGAAGTCCATCCAACTCAAGGAAAGCAGCGTGGAGAAGTCAGCGGATAGGGAGGCGGAGCAGGAAGTGGGTCGTCCTGGCCGCCACCCGTGGAACTCCGAGATCAAGCCGGGGCTGGACAAGCGAGACCAAAGTCAGGGGTGCTCGGAAAAAGCGTCTTGTTCGAGCCGTCCTTCTGGAAAGAAGGAACAGAAGAGGGAGCAGCGCAGGGTCAGCGTTCTCCGACCTGCCCCGAACGATTCTGCTCAGCAGCATCAACAGAGGCGCGACGCGTCGAGCCAGAAGCAGAAGTCGTTCAGGCCGGAAAGGGGAAACGCGGAGGGACCCATCCCAAGGATCCATCAGCCGGCGGCGGCTGCAAGAGCAAGGGATCCAAGGGGAGCACGGAGAAAACCAGGCTGGGTGAGAAAAATCCGGAGCAGAGTCCCTCGGAAACCTCGTTTCCATCGCAAGACGACATCGGGTGTTCGTCCAGACGGAGAAGACATCGGAGGAGGAGGCAGCCCGAGATCAGCGTTCTCCGTCCTGGTCCGGACATTTTCGATGAAGGGCACCTTCCGAAATCTGGCGAAGGCAAGTCTCGCAGAAGGAGGCTGTCGTCGAGGTTGGGACACAGAAATCACGCGGATATTCATCCCAAGGAGCTATCGACAGACAGCGGCTTCGAAAGCAAGGAATCCAGGTGGAGCACGGAGCGAACCAAGCTGAACAAGCAAGGAGGTCTGAGGCAGCGGCGCTCTAGGAGGCGGCGCTGGGTCTTCCGTTCTGGTCCGAACGCTTCCGACCGTGACCGGAGGCTCAGCGCGCGCAACTCCAGAAAGTCCTCTTCGAGACCGGGAGAAAGCAAACGCCAGGACATCTATCCAAAGGAGCCGTCGATCCAGAGCAGAAATGCGAGCAACAGGCCTAGAGGGGACACCAGCAAATCTACGCTGGATGCGAAAACGACGAGGCAGAGCCGCTCGGACGAGAACAGGAGCTGCGAGGAGTCACCCAGCGGGAGGAAGTCGGGAGTCAAGCCGTCGCACTCGTCTCGGGCTTCCACTGCGAGAAGAGAAGATAATCGACAGGATGCAGGAGCATTGCTGGACAACTCCACGATCTCGACCAAGTACCCCGTGCTCGGCTCACGGCTTAAGCTACGGCGAGAGATCAAGTCAGGTGCGGAAATCAAGTCTGAACTTTCCGACTGTGGCTTCGAGAAGACTGTCGAGTCTGGGGACCAGGGCTTTTCTTGTGAGAGTGGCACCGAGAACAGACTGGGTGTAGGTTAGAGCGCAAGGTTCTCGCCGGTGAAAGATTTTCGAGAGAAGCGGACGAGGCAGAGGCCGCCAGAAAAGGGAAAAGCTTAATTTGAATGTCTTTTCCTGAAGTCGGCTTAGCCAGTGGTATGAATAGGTTTTCTTTTTCGGGAGTCCGAGTTTTGCGTTGCGTTCGGCTTTAGCTAGCTGTGTTGGCGGTAAAGTTCATTTAAAGCGATTTTATACTCGGTGTAGTTTGCGTTATGAAGGACGCCGCGAATTTAATAGGGATATGCCCTATGGGAGTTACGTTACGGTTTGTAATGTGGTTTTGTTTTCACGGGAGTCCGTTTTATTTTAGGTTGAGCGTTAGAGGGCTTTTATTAGTCTGCAAAAGTTTCTTTCGCTAGAGCAACCTGTCGGAAGAGATAAGTTTCTTTGTGCGTGTGTTTTTCTCTGACAGAATAGTACGGAACTTTCGCGAGGCATTTTGTTGTTGTTCGTTTTGGTCTGGCGGATTGGAGAGATTGGGGGCTGGGCGCTTGCCTGCGCGGAGTTTGGTTTGGTGTTGTGGGTTTTGTTGCTGCCACTTCCCAGAGTGGACCCCAGCCAGCCCAGCCGTGAGACCGCGTCTTTCAAGGGACCAGTGTGGACTGCTCCCCCTCAAGACACTCTTCCTGGCGGCGGAGGAGCTGTTGCGAAAGGCCCCAGGAGACGACCTTGCTCCTCCAAACCGACCGGCCGGGTGAACGCCCTGGAGCATCGTCGCCAGGTGGCTATGGTCAGCTGCGCCCGGAGACAAACCGAGAGGCGCCCTGGAGTCGCCAACGCACCTTGGATTACGGGGACGACGTGACCTTCTCCGAAGGATCATCGAATTGACCCACGCCAGTGTCACCTGGCCGACTTTGCCGTCGGGCCCCTCTCCATGCTTCTGCTGTCTGACCTCGACGCACGACGACCCGACAGCCTTGAGACGTCCTCGACAGGGAAGGGGGCTTTACTCAGTTTCCCCAGCTTAGATCGCCCATGGGATCTAAGATCGCCCATGGGATCGCCCATGCCCCGCCGCCGCCGCCGCCCCCCCCCCCCCCCTTGGATCCGCCCCTGGGTTGACAGAAGCCCGCGTCGCCCGTATCGGCACGGAGTGCACTTGGGCTGTTGCTCTAGGCTGTTGATGCTCAAGCCTTTCATCCGCGGCTTGCCGCCAGCTGATCCGGCTACTCGATGGTGAGGAAGCGGCGAAAGTGACCTCTGAAGTAAATGTAAATCATTGTTCATCCAGTTATCCGGTGTCAAAGTGTGGAAGGTGTCCAACGTGTACTGAGGGCGGGAACTACGAGCGTTTTGCCTCGCTTTCGTAACCGAAACCAGAACAGCGAGATAACTGCCTTGCGTACTCCAAAATGATGGAAGCAATAAGTCGTCAAAAACCCGTTTTTAGGGTTTCAAACCAAGTAAACAAGACACATATAATTAAACTTCGTTGTCTGTATGCAGGAGGACTTATGTAACACAACAATACATTCTCTTTCCAAAACGAAAAAGAAAGTAAAACTCAGTCCGCCGTATATGGCAGCAACTTCTTCGCTGCAAAACCTATGCTGGCAACGTAAGCGGTTTTAATATGGCAGCCTCCGCTTTGCGCCGCGTTCCCTTTCCCTCCTCCCCCCCCCCCCTGAAAAAGGACAACCGCGATACTTTTTATCTGCCTCGGGTTTTAGTAGGTGCCTACCAAGGTTGCCTGTACTCTTTGGCAATGTTTGTTTTCTGCCAGTTTAGGCGAACTGAGCCACACGCCTGTTTCGACCGGTTCAAATTTGAATAAATGGTAACCGACGCACAAAGAAAAGAAGTTTCAAGTACTTTTTGAGAATTTTTGAAGTGGCTTTTACTATTAAACAACGGCATGCACTTGAATGTTCAATTCAAGAGTTTATAAAACGTGACTACCCCATGCTTGTCACCTGCCAACAGGGTGGTAACGCTCAATGGCTCGAGCCCAGTGGGTCGTTGGCAAGCCTGTGGTGTCGTTACAGCCGTCAAAACGCATGATGACGAGGGGGGTGCTCACTTTTCTTAGAGTGCAGCCAACCTCTCTAATTAACGTCATCGTATACTTGAGCTCAGCGATATTCAAAACGTTCAGCACAATCGGCGCCAACTTTTTATTTTATTTTTTTACTTACAGGGCGAGACCGACAGGAGCATGTTTGCCAAATCTTCGCTCTTTTTCGTACAGGCCCTCCTGTTGTCCTTTTCTCGGATCGCCCGTCTGGTACAGCACGTGTACGGCAATCAAGCAGATCGGCACCTCCCAGCTTATCGACAAGGATGACCGAGCATTACCGATCGTCACCGTGGAGGAGCAGCACCGTCCAGTCTTCAGCGGCTCCGTGACTTCAACTTCCGCAACGGCTATAAAGGCACCGCTTCACCAGTTCGTCTTCATTGGGCACGGCGAGACCGACAGGAGCATGTTTGCCAAATCTTCGCTCTTTTTCGTACAGGTTAGTCATAATACCTCCTGCCTTCGATCTAGCAATGTGTTCCTTTTGATTGTGCCGTGCCCACGGACTTGTCTTAGTATTGCGTATGATTGCGTGAATGTGTGCAAACTACTGTGTCTGTGGGGACGTTGAAAGCAATCCTGGTCCTACAACTGAGGAAATGTTTACCCAACTATTGGACGGCCAAAATGCCATACGCACTGAAATTGCTGATATTAAAACACAACAGGGAAAAACTGATAGCCTGATCAGTAATCTTGACAAAAAGTTTAATGACATGGACAAGCTTCTGCGGGAGCTCAAGGTTAAGGCTGATAAAATCGATGCTCTCGAATGCAATATAACTTCTCTTGAAAGAACTATAAACGTGCAAAACCAGAAAATTGCAGATTTGGAAGACCGAAGTCGGCGCTCCAATCTATTAGTTTACGGCATCCCTGAGGCTCCCGATGAAACTGAGGAACAGTTGAGAAGCAAGGTCATAGTAGATGTCCTGGTCAGCAAGTTGGGTGTACAGTGTTCATCGATCGCCAGAATACACAGACTAGGCAGGACTAGTGGGAAAAGGCCTGTTATCATGTTTTTCCAAGATTACACCGAAAAACAGGTCGTTCTCCGAAACGCCAGTAAACTGAAAGGTACTACAATCTACATAAGAAACGATTACTCACAGTGTACGTTATCTAAGCGTAGGCTATTGTGGGAAACTGCAAAAGCTGACAAGACTGCGGGAAAAAGAGTGTCGCTCGTGAACGATAAACTTCGGGTAAACAATGAATTCTACGTGTGGGATGAATTGGCCAATGAGCGGGTGAAACTCCCTTCTTTCATACAACCTGAACCCGTTGAATGACGAGAAGCGAGTGTTGCAAAGAAGCAGCTACGGCTTCTGAATTTAAATGCTCAGAGTATAGTAAACAAAGTGGAGCAGCTTGAACTTCTGTTACTCACCCACGACCCCCATATAGCAGTTATTACTGAAACCTGGCTTCATGACGGCATTAGCGACGACAGCGTCATATCCGATTCCTACAAAATGTTCCGCAGAGACCGTCTTTCCCGTGGGGGTGGTGTCGCGGTTATACTTAAGAATGGCATTGATGCAGTGCTTTTGAACCAAATTGATGATCACGAGAGTTTATGTTTAAAAGTGAACTGTTGGGGAAACACTGTTATTTTATACGCTGTGTACAGGCCTCCGAATTCCCCCCTTGATTTTTTGTGTAAGCTATACAACCACATGTCAGCTTATCGTAACTCTAAGTTTCTCGTGGTTGGTGATTTCAATCTCCCAAATATTGACTGGTCACATTTATCTTCTAAACAATGCCAAAATGCTGAACTTGTTTTTGATATTATATTTGCCTATGACTTAGTTCAAGTTGTGAATAATGTGACACGTGAGCAAGGTTCCAGTAGCTCAATTTTAGACCTTGTATTCATTAGTCGTTGCATAAGTGACTACGAGGTAACAATTGAACAGGGTCTTTCTGATCATAAACTTGTGTCTTTTAGTTGCTCTCTAATCAAACAGTCAGAAAAAAATAAATGTACTTTTATCACTGTTAAAAACTTTTCGCGTGCTAATGATGAAAGTGTTCTAGATTATTTAGAGCTCTGTTTGGATGACTTTCAAGATTCTGATGTAAATGTACTTTGGAACAAGTTTAAGTCAATGTGTACTTATTGCCTGGATAACTTCGTTCCAACCAAGCGCAAGCGCATTGGTAAAACAAATCCTTGGATTAACAGGGGAGTTATTCGTCTTAAGCGTAGAATTAAGCGACTAAAGAAAAGAAAAAACAGTAATCAAGGGTTGATTCAAGAATTGATTAACGAACTTTCTACCCAAGTTCAACACGCCAAGGAATTTTACTTTTCCAATACACTTCCAAGCTTCATAGCCAATGATGCCCAGAAATATTGGAATTATCTCCGTGGCAAGAAAAAGCCGATCGATCAAATCAAGGTTAATGACGCATTGGTTACTGACCAGAGTGAAATTGCGCAGCACTTCAACGTCTACTTTCAGTCGGTATTTTCCAATCATGACGTTATCAAGCCTGCCGAAAGCGCGCCATCCTTCATGCACGCCGATTTCATATCTTATGAGGGAGTATTTTCGATGCTGTTAAATTTAAAAGCAAAAACCGCTTGTGGTCCTGATAAGATTCCCAACGCGTTTTTGCATCGGTATGCTGAAATGCTGGCACGTTTTCTAACAGTCATATTTCGCGTTTCCTTTTCCTCGGGCACTCTGCCAAATGATTGGTTAATGGCACGAGCAGTGCCTGTGTTCGAAAAGGGTGACCGACTTGCGTTGGGCAACTACCGGCCTATTTCTCTGACATGCACATCCTGTAAACTACCAGAACACATCATCGCTAACCAAATTAAAGAGTTCCTGAACGCGAATAACATACTCTCGCCTCATCAGCACGGATTTAGAAAGGGATTCTCTACGGTTACCCAGCTTGTTTCCACTGTTCATGAATTTGCATCCATTCTAGACAGATCAGGCCAAGTTGATGTTATTTTTCTTGACTTTAGCAAGGCCTTCGACTTGGTTCCCCACGGAAAGCTAGTTAGCAAACTTGAACGTGTAGGTCTTCATCCTCCCCCTTCCCTTTCGACAACGCCTGCCACAAGTTCGGCGGCCCAGCGCGCGCTCTCGTGAAGCGGCCTTGAATGGCTATCTACAGTCCTTTGCAACCTAAGAACGAAGGGCGAGGGTAAGACGGGTCGAAGAGGAGGAAGCAGACGGAACGCTTAAGAGAGAAGGAGGTTTCCCCTCTCTTCTCCAGCGTTCCGTCTGCTTCCTCCTCCCCGGTTCATCTTACCCTCGCCCTTCGTTCTTAGGTTGCAACGGACTATAGAAGCCGTTTTGCTGAGCGAAAAAAGAAATATACATTTATTTCGCGTTTTTTTTTCTTTTTGCGGTTGCAGACGTTGTTAACTCCGCTCCATTGGATAGTTAATACTTTCGCATTAATACATCAATAGATAATAAAAAAAACTTCTACAGAGATTGCTTTAGATGCTTTGGCAGATAAAATTACATAAGTAGACTGCACTAAATCCAAAACACTTCATTCACACACAGGCACAAAAAGAAAAAAAACACAAAAAGAACGCTACAGAGTAGGAGCCAAAGAGGTCTACAAAATAAGACCAAACTGCGTCCTCCCTATATCACGTGCTGCTCCATAAAAGAGGATCGGAAATGGGAACGTTGCCGGGAGATGCGTGGGTGTTTTTCGGGGTTCCGGGAATCGCACGCCCAGATCACCGACCGGACTCATTTTTTGGTGCCGCCAGGAACGCGAACAAAAACCGGGCCTCTCATCACATCCCTGACTAAGCGACCGTGAATGGAAGTGAATGGCAGTCTGCCGCTGGACGTTCGCCCCTGCCTCCACGTGAACCGGGGACGGCGTATGTATGGTCCGCTGGCCACCGACACAGGGGGTCCCCGATGATTAATGTAGAAGGAGAGCGCTTTTCCAACGAATCGGGATGTTCGAAATGGCCCACCACTACCGCGCCTGGAACGCGTCTCCTACTTGTGTGTGTGTGTGTTTAGAGAGTCCAAAGAAGTGGCGCCTGGGTTTCCGCCTGGTGACGTCATAAAGTGTCATGGCCGGCCTCAACCCTGGCAGTGTCACAACAGCGGTGGCGGGTGTGGCAGACGCCCTGTTTTGCCGCATGTCGCTCTCCAGCTTCACAGTTCTCGGAAGCTTCGGCAGTCGGTAGTTGTCACGCTGCAACGACAGCGACGCTCGCGTTCGCTCGTGCTTAGTGCCGGAACGTCTGCGACCAACCACCAGGATCGCAACATCCGACAGCATGACACTCCGGCTTCTGTGACGTCATTTGTTGCCACTTCAGGAACACTTTTGATGAATCGGCGTCCTAGGCACCAGAGTAGCGCTGAGGCACGCGCTCTTGTGACGTCATCCTCGTCCTGTAAAGCCGGGGTCTCACTGCTTACACATCGTGCATACAGATTCGAACGCGAGTCACCGCGTATTAGCGGCGAGTTGTTTCGGTGGTGCCCTCAATCGGTTACCTTTCGTGACGTCATTATCTTGTGAAACAACAAGTTCGATGGTGTTTGTAATGAGCATTCTGGAAGCCTGAAATCATAGCGGTCTCAAAGCAACACTGCCAACACCGTCAAAATTGAATTTCTTACATTCCTCTATTTCCGTCGATGAGACATCCTTTGCTGACGTCATATTCAACATTCGGCCAATTGTGGTGTGCCGACCACAGCGACGCTTTCGATCGCTCACATCGCGAATAGGCCCGGCCTCTCATGTTTTGAGCAGCGCTCCAGGCGAGCAGAATAGAATATTTCTGGCGTGCGTTTCGAACAAGCGTCATTACGCCTCCCCACTTCAGTTCCTCATCCTCCGTTCCATTCTAAGTGCCTGCGTACCAGCAGCTACAAGAGCGAGCTCCGATTTTTCAGTGTCCCTGCCGAGCACGCGCGCTCGTGCAGTGCGAACATCGTTCAGGGGAACATGCTTTCGAATTAGCTTCAGCTTCGCTATTCCGTAAGGTGAAACATACGTGCTCATGGAGGCTATGAAAAAAAAATAACAGTTGAAATAATAAAGCTGGAAAGAGTGTTTGAAGGCAC
Source organism: Ixodes ricinus (assembly GCA_037355805.1). Taxonomy (NCBI): domain Eukaryota; kingdom Metazoa; phylum Arthropoda; class Arachnida; order Ixodida; family Ixodidae; genus Ixodes; species Ixodes ricinus. Next base: position 22,201 of record JAZHYW010023580.1, read on the forward strand.
GCTTCAGCCGCAAGCTGCATAATTCTTAATATTTTATTTTTTTAGGCGTTTGTCATCGCGCATCTTCAGATGATGACAGATGTTTGTAGTCGAACGTCTTATGTGCATAATCTGACGTTACAGCGCCGGGCACATGGTCGAGTCGCGTGGATGGTGCAGCCAGCGTAACATGGTCGCGTCTTGCGGACGCGCTCGCGCCCCCAGCCCGAGAGCAACGGGTCTATTCTAAATTGATCTATTGCGGAAACTCGTGTTTGCACACTTTTGTTTTTGTACGATGTATGAGCAGTATGACCCCGGCTTTAGGGACTGGGAGTCTCGCGACAAATGCAAAAGGTTAGAAACGAGTGCCTTTTAACTGTTTCGTGGAGCGGTGTTCTGCAAAGACGAGAGCCACTAAAAAGACCTCCTCCACTGAATTAGCTACGCTTAGAGTATCGGCACTCTGTTCCCCGATATTGTTGTGGGCGCCGCCATCTTCGTGCTTGTGCAAAGCAGACGCAACTGCCGATCGTCATTATTCAAAAATGCGACTTCCTCAGCATTAGATTTGATGTTAGAAAGCTCATGCAATGTTGCTTTGCTTTGTCGCCAACTCTTGAAACATTTGGAAAGGACGGAAAAGCGCTTTCTGTTACTTTAGATCAAGCTTCGAATAACTGGCAGCAATCATTTTAAACCACAAGATATGTAAGTGTCGTTACCCTGAAGCGTAGCTTATTTACTGGCACTAGGAACTCCATTACCCGGTTTTCTTGTAGGCGCGGCCATTTTGGTGCTTGGTGCAGAGAACGGGTGCAATTGCACGTAATCACGATTCAGGAATGTTTCCTCCTGGGCGCTAGATTCGGTGTCACACAGCTGAGGCGATATCGCTTTGCTCTGTCGCGAAGTGTTTTAACATTTCCGGAGAACGGAAAAGTGCTTCTTGAGATTTCAGATAATGCTTTGTATAAGCGAAAACAAATCCACTTTAAAGCTTTATTTTTCCGTGGGTAGACAAGAAGGGTATCCCAGACCAAAATGCCGCTGAAGGCAGCTTGACTGGGGCGTCCGGAGCCCGTCTGAGCGAGAGAGAGCACATCCTAGGAACAAACAAGATTCTACGTCGTCACTCAGAAGCGTATATTCCTCATCCAATGGCTCTGAATAGCTAACGTCTTCCTTCACGAATACTTTAAACACAAACAAAGATAAAGACACGAGCTGGCAGGAGAAAATTTAGCCGCGTTTCTTTCTTGGACATTCGAGTACGCCGAACGCGTAAAATATTTTCATTAAAGATGTCACACTCATGCCGAGCTAGGACGCGCGTGTTCTCGGCGCTGCGGGCAACGCAGCTGGGCCGAAAGGAGTGTGGAAACGCGACGCGGCAGTACAGACTGGATAAGACGCCACGACGCAGCTGGACCGAGAAACGAAGTCAACTGGGCGCCAATCGGGTATTTTCGAGCTAGAAGGCACGTTTCCTCGCAGCACCTGTGGGCTTTCAGTGGCAGCAGAAACATGTGCGCCATGAGTCTGCACGTTCGCCCTTTCACGGACAGCGCCGCCGCCCCGCCGTGACGTCAGAACCGCATCCTCTCGCGCGTGCGCGTACCGCTTAAGCCAAAATCGCACTGCATAATACGCCATAAAAAAAAAAAAAGACACGGAGTTCTTTTTGCAGACATGGTGAAAGAAATATCTGCGGACACGCTTCAAGCAGGTTCGAATTAAGCGGGTTTACGCCTCAAGCAAGTTCGAATTAAGCGGGTTTGCTTCATACATATGTATGCTTGGAACATCTCTGCAGGTTGTCTTTGGTACGATTTCATTGCAGAGTTACCACGGCTGTTAGTAGATGTTTCGTACCGTAACTACCCGCTACACTGGGACGTTTTGCCGACTGACACGGGCGAGCCATATGATTACACCCGTTGGTGCACACCCATCGAGTCTGAAGAATCGGACGTCGCGGACACATATCTAGAGAACCCGGCTCGCAGTCGCTCGCATCGACGCCGGCGCTCAGTCACTGCAGCCGAGCTCGGCCGGAGCTCAGACGCAATCAGCGGGGGATTGCTTCCGCGCCATCACGGCCGTAGTTGCATAGCTTCCTTCGTCCTTACAATGGGATACAGGGTTATTTGCAAGCTGCTCGCATCAGGTCCTCTCGCTAGGATGGTTTAAGACGCCGCCGCCTTTTGTAGTTATGCCGTTAAACGCCATTATACTGTCTCGCTAATTCCAAGAACACCTCGACATTTTGAATCCCACATACCTACCTCCCGCTTTTTAACAAAGAGTGTACGAGTGTCATTGAGAAAGTATTCACACTCCGGTTGTCTTCACACTCTGTTGGCCGCACTTTCTTATCGGCGCTTTCCGTACGAGGTCGCTGTCTTTCCGGTCACTGGTGTGCAGGCTCGAACGTCTTTATCCAGTTGAGTTCTGACTGAGGAGCGAAAAACAATGGCTGCCGCACTCGTGATTTGCACGAGTGGGGGAGTCTTTTTTTTTTTTAGTGGTCTGAAGGTCTGTCTGGTGCCGAACATTTATCGAAAACTTCGTGCACACTACGAATGAAGTATTTGTCAGAAAGAAATATGTTTTGTGTGGGTACAGACGTTCGAGGGAGATTGCAATAATGTCAGCCACCAAGAAGAATCCGGATGCCCGGACGTATCCACGACTGATGACGACATTCAGCGTGAACGTGAACTGATTTTGTCGGACGGGAGACGGTGGATGATGCGACAAATCATTTGCAAATCAGCCGAAGCTTTGCTTATGCAATAATCCGCAAGAGGCTTGGGTTTGGAAACGATTTTATTAAAATAAATTCTAGAGCAAGCGGGCGGATGATATTTGAATCACCCTTGTATTATATGGTTGGCACCTAACCTTTTATGGTTCGTGAACCTAAAACAAAAAACGACATGCGAGTGCTAGCCGAACGCTGGCTCAGCGCTCGTCTCCTCGCCGATAGGACACAAATGCCAGTTAAAGGTCTTGCTCGAGTACATCCGAGTTACTCTCTCTCCGCTGGTAGCATCACGTGATCAAACATTGAGCGACGTTCTACTTCTATCAGTGGGCTAAACGAGCGAATTTCGAGCTTCCCGAGAGAAGGAACGCGAAGGAGAGCGACATAAAAGCGGAGAAAGAAAGCAGACGATCGGTTGGGCGTGTTCGCGTAGCCGCGACGAGTTGAGCTAATTCGAGCTCTCGTTAATTTTACTTCTTTATTGCAACGCTCGACGCCCGTGTTTTCTTACGAGGTAAACCTCGAAAACAGCTAGGTCAAGACCTTGTAAACGATGTTTTAGAGCTCAGCTCTTAGGCGCCCATTTCCGGGTTGAGCGGCGTCGGCATCGGCGTCGCCGTCGGCGTAACTACGCGTTGCATTATAGGGCGTTTCCCATAATGACGTGACACGTCACGTCACGTGTGACTTCACGAGGGTAAAATTTTCCGGCTAAGGTTGGCGCGAAAATTTTCGCTTAATTTAGCGCAAAATTTAGCGAAAATTTCCCGCTAAATGGGAGGGCAGCAGGAGAGAAGGAGGGGAAGGTACAGAGGGGGAGCAGGGGCATACCCTCCCATCCGTAGCCTCTCCTCCTCCTCCTCAAGAGCTGCGCTCTAATTCGGCATTACAGGGAATTGTAAAGGTCTTTCATTTTTTTTTCTTGCTTCTTTGTGTATATTAAAGCGTCTATCTTTCCTCCCGTGCCAGTTAGCACGTGCTCACGTACTAGCTGGAAGTACAAGCTGGAAGATGTTACGTTGTTTACGAAAAAGGAGCGTCGTCATGCGTGTTCATAACCATCACTTGTGAAAAGAAAAGAAGTCCATAGTGTCAGTGAGTATTAGGCAAGAATGCCATAGCTTTCGTTGTTGTCCGCTTTAAGATTATTATTTAAAGAGCAGTATATCTGTATATATGTTAATGCCAGTCTTAACCTTGTATTTGTATAGCCGCTTTTTTTTCTTTCTTTTTGTTGGACTGACTGAATAACCCGTTCCCGTATAACCCACCGAGGAGGTTGATGACACTTAGAAACGAATAAACAAACCTGTTTATAAATAGGGAAGGTACACCACATCCGGCAAACAGAAAAAAAAACACGTCTGTATTTAATATAGAGTTCTACTTTTTTTTGTTAAACGAAGAATGACCGCTTTCGCCAACTCACAACTGCGACATGAGAAGCTGCGAGTCCTCAACAAGCCTGACACCAAACAGCGGTGTGAGAACATTATGAATCGTTCGCTGCCGGCAGCCATATTGATCACACCGCCATGTCAAACCCCACGCTCTCCGCCCACAAGACGTCCCCAATCTGAGCGTCGTGATTGCCGCGAACACGAGCAAGACAGAACACCCGCGCAAGAAGCAAACCTCGCAAAACAAGCCGGTGCGGCCCAAGGCGCCGAGATTAATGCGCCCCCGTACGCGGAGCGGGTAGCGCCGGGAAAAGCGAAAGGGCCGCGATGAATGTTTAGGGACCCGAGAGAAGGATAAGGACGCCTTGGCCAGGACGATGGAGAGCTCCGACGTGTCCCCAGCGGCTAAGAAAACCTCGGCACGGACGCCGTCGAGAGATAAATGACCGAATAAATAACTCGCAACAACAGGAGGACAAAAAAAAGGGGTCATGTGGTTTGTACACATGCAAAAACGGAAGGGTATCTTTAACGCGAGTTTAAGCTAAGCAACTGCACAGTTCCTTAGAAAAAAAAAATATGGAACACACACGGGTGCACAGTGGCGAGAGTTTTTATTCCAGCCGGGTGGTGTTTATTCGAGTTTCTAACGCATTGCTAATCGACGCGGGGGCCTCGCACTGTGCATGCGCAGAACGTCTACGCATACGCCCCAAACTTCTCGGGGGGCAGCCAAAGCTCTGGGGCCACTACGCGGAGCGCAAGTGGGTCCGCTTCTTGCGCAGGGGGTTGCGGTGACGTCACAACGCCGAGCTCTGATTGGCTCCCGTTAGAAGAATCGTGGGTAGACCTCCATGCTGGCTACCTCGAGGTCTAACCCCTATCCATACAACCCCCTGGGCAAGAGGCAGGCGACCTTGCGCTCCGCATTCTGGAAGACTCTTCAGTACCTCAAATTTATTTTATTTCTTTATCTATCTAGTTAAAACACTATCGGTCTTACACAGGACCAAGCTAGGAGTGAATTTGCACAACACAAAAACATGCGCTCAAAACGCACAGATGAATAACACGTATACAACACAACGATGAAATGACAACTCTAGGTACTGCTGGCGGAAATGTCTGAAACAAGGGAAATGAACACTCTTTTCGAGTTCCAGCGGTCACGACATGTGCTGGGAGCTCGTTCCATACTCGCGCTGTTTGCCAAAAGAATGATCACCTAAGACAGTCTTTGGAAAACTTTCGCTCTTCCACATACCGAGTATGCTTGTTGCGGGTTATACGTGACATGCTCTCATTGATATACGGTTGCTTATTTCCAAGAACCAGGATAGTTATTATGTTATAAAAGAGATTAAGCCGCTTCTGCGTCCTCCGCAATGAAACCGTTCGGTGACAGCAGACTTGTACGCGTTACTGAAAAAATGTAACCGATTACAATTACAATTACTTCACTGGAAAAAGTAACAGATTACAATTACATTTACTTCACTGGAAAAAGTAACAGATTACAATTACAATTACAGCCCCAAAAAGTAATCGAAAAATTACTCTAAAGTAATCGGTTACTTCCCACGTTACTTTTCAACTTTCTTTTTTATTACGGTAGAGTAATCCTTGGAATCTCTCGCTCAGTTGTTCCGAAAAAAAAAAGAAAAAGCAGGCCTTGACCGTTTTTGCATAGAGCTGAGTGAGTGACGCCAACACACCCAATCCCCCTCGTAAAAAAAAATAAAATAAAATAAAAAGAGCGCTGTTTAAATGCATTACTCGCAAGAGGCTGGATAAGACGCCATTTTTCATATCCGGACGTAGCCTCCGGTGTACAAAGAAAAAAAGTACCCAGGATACGAAGCATAGTGAAGTGGCCTACTAATCCTCGAAATCCCGTGCTTTATAATTTTGAAAAAGAAAAAAAAAATTGACCGTTGCTTAGAGTTGAGCGACTCCAGCACATGTAACCCTTCCCTCCCCCCCCCCCCCCAAAAAAAAAGAAGAAATTGAGAAAAATTGTAATGGGTAATTTTGTAATCGATTACAGCAAAAAAGTAATTCAATTACAAGGATCGTTACTCCTTAAAGCAAGTAATAGAAGCGTTGCAAAATTACAGTAAAATGTAATCGATTACAAGCAATTCATTACTTGTAACGCGTTATGTACAAGTCTGGGTGAAAGTGAGCTCTACTTCTTTCAAATGTATTTTTATCTGGTTCGCGAAATGTTGAAGCGTAACTTTTGTTTTAGGTTGACGATTTCGACACTTAAAT
>JAZHYW010023583.1:0-74542 GCA_037355805.1 Ixodes ricinus
CCAGACATCCGCCAGGTCATTCGAGACGTCGTCCGGGAAGAGCTCAGGAAGCTGCTGCCTGCTGCCAACCAGCCGGCTTCGCTGTCGATAGCCGAAGTGGTACGCGACGAAGTTCAGCGGGCAATTCAACCGGAGGCTCCTGTCAACGTAGCAGCACCCGAGGAGCCCACCCTGACCTATGCTGCAGTTGCCCGACGACCGCCGCCAGCTACTCAACGTTACCCGGTGGCGCCGCAGCAGGACTCACCAACGCAGGCGTACACCCGACGCCACGACGAACGACATCAGCGCGACCGCCGAGACCAACCTGCGCCAAGAAAGACCGACGTCTGGAGGACGGCCGACCGACGCCCGCTGTGCTACCACTGCGGTGAAGCGGACCACATCTACCGACGATGCCCCTACCGCCAGCTGGGCCTACGAGGGTTTGCACCCAACGACCCTCGACCACGTCTCGGAGAGCGACCTCGGGACATCGAGGACTACCTCCGCCGCTCTTCATCTCCTGAGTCAACTCCCCGCCGAGGATTCCGTTCACCCTCCCCCGACGCTCGCCATCGCCCTTCCGCCGGTCTCGCCGAGACAGCCTGTCACCCATCGCTTCCCGTCGGGAAAACTAGGCGCGGCAATGCCGGGAGGTGGTGTTGCCGAAGACGAACGATGCCAAGATCCTCCAAGATCGTCGGAGCACTCCCACTCTAACGCCGCAACGCCCCGAAACGACGTTTCTGCAAGAGTTTCGAATAACCTCAACGTTATCATCGACGGCCAAGACGCGACGGCACTCGTCGACACCGGAGCAGACTACTCCGTTTTGAGTGGGAGGCTCTCTCGCCGCCTTCGGAAAGTTACGACGTCGTGGGACGGACCGCAGATACGAACCGCCGGCGGACATCTCATCACACCTGTTGGCAGGTGCACCGCTCGCGTTGAGATCCACGGTGAAACCTGCCCTGTGAAGTTCGTCGTTCTGCAAGACTGTTCGAGGGACGTCATTCTCGGAATGGACTTCTTGTGTGAATACGGCGCCATCATCGACCTCGCGGAGAACAAGCTGACGCTTCGGAAACCTGTCCCATCGGCGGAAAATCCCAAAGCGACGTTAGCTACAGTGCGAGTCCTTACCAGCCACGTAAACCTGCCGCCGCTGTCGAGTGTCTTTGTGCCCGTCGGGACCGAAGAAGCCACCTGCGGTGTAGCACTGTTGGAAGGAAGCGTCCAGCTTCTCCTTGGACGAGGGATTGGCATTGCAAGAGGCGTAACCGAGCTCCAGGACGGGCGTACCGTAGCCCTTGTCACCAACTTCCGGCAAGAGTCGCAGCACCTTACAAAGGGTACAGCTGTGGGATACGTCGAGGAAATCCAGGACTCAGCCGCGATCGCCGCGATCTCAGAAGACGCCTCTCCGACACAGCACAAAAGAACCACGCCGTCAGAGCTCGACATCGACCCGTCCCTCCCAGCCCCACAACGACGACAACTCAGTGACCTTCTCGCCGAGTTCAGTGAGTGCTTCTCCACGTCGTCAAAGGTGCGCCAAACGACGGTTGCGAAACATCGGATAATTACTGATGACGACGCACTCCCTGTGCATCGGCCACCGTACCGAGTCTCCGTGAAAGAAAGGGAAGTTATCCAGAAGCAAGTTCAGGAAATGCTTGATGACGACATCGTCCAGCCCTCAAACAGTCCGTGGGCTTCCCCAGTGGTCCTAGTGAAGAAAAAAGACGGAACCCTGAGGTTCTGCGTGGACTACCGCCGGCTGAATGCAGTAACAAAAAAGGACGTCTATCCGCTGCCCCGCATCGACGACACCCTGGACCGGCTGCGCCACGCCCGATACTTTTCGTCGATGGACTTGAAGAGCGGGTACTGGCAGATTGAGGTCGACGAACGAGATCGGGAGAAGACGGCCTTCGTCACACCGGACGGACTGTATGAATTTAAAGTAATGCCGTTCGGGCTGTGCACAGCGCCGGCAACCTTCCAGCGTGTTATGGACACCGTCCTTTCCGGCTTGAAATGGCAGAGCTGTCTCGTCTACCTCGACGACGTTGTCGTGTTCGCAAGCGAATTCGACGAGCACCTCAGACGACTGCGAGCCGTGCTACGGGCCTTCAAGGCTGCTGGGCTGACACTCAAGCCTTCGAAGTGTCGGTTCGCCTATGGTGAGCTGAAATTCTTGGGCCACGTCGTGAGTGCTCAGGGTGTAAGCCCTGATCCTGCAAAGACGTCCGCTGTCGCCGAATTCCCGAAGCCATCGGACAAGAAGGCCGTCCGAAGATTCCTTGGGCTGTGCGCCTACTACAGACGTTTCGTGCGTGACTTCGCACAGATCTCTGCACCACTGACGCATCTGACGAAGGACGACGTGCAGTTCCAGTGGGGAGAGGAGCAAGAACAAGCGTTCGACGAACTCAAGCGAAGGCTGCAGTCGCCCCCTATCCTCGGACATTTTGATCAGTCGGCGGAGACAGAAATACACACGGACGCCAGCAATACCGGTCTCGGTGCGGTACTCGTTCAGCGACAAGAAGGCGCCGAGAGAGTAATCGCTTACGCAAGCCGGGCGCTGTCTAAGGCAGAACAAAATTATTCAACGACCGACAAAGAATGTCTTGCTGTCGTCTGGGCGATAACCAAGTTCCGTCCGTACTTGTACGGGATCCCGTTCCGCGTGGTTACAGACCACCACGCCCTCTGCTGGCTCGCAAACCTCAAGGACCCGTCAGGACGCCTCGCTCGCTGGAGTCTTCGACTGCAAGAATTCGACGTAACCATTGTGCACAAGTCTGGCCGCAAGCATAATGACGCCGACTGCTTGTCTAGGGCCCCAGTCGAATCTCCTTTCGACAGCACCGACGACGACGATGACGCCCGTTTCCTCGGAGCAGTTACAGATACCGACATGGGAGCACTTCAACGAGACGACCCGGAACTTCGCGCCGTGATCAACCACCTCGAAGGACAAGGAAGTTCCGTTCCGCGAGTCTTCGCCCGAGACTTGTCAAGCTTCGTTCTGCGGCGAGGCGTGCTCTTCAAGAAGAACTTCGGAACCAGCAACCCTGCCTGGCTGCTGGTTGTGCCTGCCAGCCTGCGAGAAGAAATCTTTCAAGCATGCCACGACGACCCGACGGCTGGACACCTTGGCTACAGCAGGACGCTCGCCCGGATTCGTGACAAGTACTACTGGCCGAGACTCCCGAAAACCGTCCATCTGTACACACGGTCATGTCACGAGTGCCAACGGCGTAAGAAACCTCCGACGAGACCTGCGGGATTCCTGCAACCGATATCGACCCCTACTACGCCTTTCCAACAAATTGGAATGGATTTGCTTGGGCCCTTCCCGCCATCGACGTCGGGGAACCGCTGGATAATCGTGGCCACGGATTACCTTACCCGGTACGCGGAGACGAAAGCCCTTCCGTCGGGAACAGCGGTGGAAGTCGCCAAGTTTTTCGTCGAGTCTATTCTCCTTCGACATGGCGCCCCCGAAGTCTTGATAACCGACCGAGGGTCATCGTTCTTGGCCCAGCTCACGCAAGAGATCCTTCGGCTCAGCCACACCAGCCATCGTCGGACCACCGCGTACCATCCGCAGACCAACGGGCTAACGGAGCGGCTCAACAAGACGATCGCCGACATGATCTCCATGTACGTCGACGTAGAGCACAAGACGTGGGACGAGGTATTACCTTACATCACGTTCGCCTACAACACTGCAGCTCAAGAAACCACCGGGTTTACGCCATTCGAGCTGGTGCATGGTAGAAAAGTGACGACCATGCTGGACGCGATGCTGCCCCATGAGCCTGTGGATGACGGATGCGACGATGCCCATGCGGTCAGTCAGAGAGCAGAAGAAGCACGCCAACTGGCCCGCCTTCGAGATCCACGATCAACAGCGTGTCGACGCTCGTCGGTACAATCTTCGTCGCCGCGCCGTCCACTTCCAGCCCGGAGACAGAGTGTGGGTGTGGACGCCGATTCGTCGTCGCGGTCTCAGCGAGAAACTGCTGAAGCGCTACTTTGGGCCTTACAAGGTCATCCGACGCCTCGGAGATCTGAACTACGAAGTTCTTCCCGACGGAACACGACCATCAACCAGACGTCAGCCGCGACCCGAGGTGGTGCACGTCGTCCGGCTGAAGCCGTATTACGAACGATAGCACTATCCACCGTCGTCGACGAGTGAACTGTGAACTGTGACGAACTTGAATTGTGGCTCGCGAGTCTGCTGTCCTTTAGTTGTGGATTTGTTTTGTTTCGTGTTGTGCTGCATCGGGACGATGCACTTTTTTAAAGGGGGAATAATGCCGCGGGCGCAGCTGACCAAGTAGGCAGCGCGCCCGTGGCCTAACGGTTATCGCGCTTGTCTTCCACGCAGAAGGCCAGGGTTCGATTCCTGGCCGCGCGTACGCATTTTTGTTGACTCTAGTGATGTGATGTTCTGGTAAATTCGAGAGCCGCCTTGCTAATTCGAGGTTAGAATGTTCTACGACGCCGAACCTTCTACGCCGAATGTTCCGGAAGCCCACGCGTGTACAAAGGGGCTCCGCCTGGCGACGCCGAGTCAGTTTCGCCCCAGCGTTCGACTCTGCTGCTTTCGCCGACTTCGACGCCCGCGACGCTCTGTTGTTATCTTCTGTTTCCTTTTTATTTTTGGGCACAAGTTCGCCCGATTAAACGTTTAGTTTACTCAGTTATTCACCGCCTCATCACTTGTCATTCGTGACAATATGCAGCACTCCTGGCACAATGCACTAAAATTTAAGTGCAAGTATGAACGCACAAAGTTTGCGGAGGACGGAGAGGTTGCTCTCAAAAAGCAGAAGTTTGGCAAGCAGCCAAGGAACCAAGAGGCTGCAAACGGCAATGAATCTGCCAAGCGAGTCTGCCGCCAGGTGAATAGACCTTTTCACTCCTATCTGAGCATTCCAAAAGAGAAGAGATGGGTGTGTTCTCTTGAACCTGGATATTCAGGCAAAAGCATTTTGGCAGTCTTTTCACCCTTACTGTATTTACACGATAGTAAGTCGACTCGATTGTAAGTCGACCCCCCACATTGCACAACAGCAAAAAAAAATAAAAAAATCTGTAGATGCGTTATTTTACTGAGAACACGTGAGAACGGCAAGGTATCTGTTTTGAAAGCCGTGCCTCAAACACGCGATCGATGCCTTCTATACTCTGTTTCACCTTATGATGTACCGCAGGAAAGGCTACAAGCGCGAGCTCCTTGCTCTGGGGCACATCTCGGCGGCACAACCTCTCGTGACTTAAGAGCGGCTGCCAACGCTATGAGCTCGCGCTTCTAGCCTTCGCTGCGGTACAACATAAGGTGAAACGAAGTATAGTGTGCTTGGCTGTGCATACACGCGCGAGGTGCACGACATGCCCAGGCGTTGTCAAAACTAGGAAGTTCACGCTGGAGGCGGGACAACTGAAGCTGCTCACTGTCATTCTCACTCCGTCCGGGACTAGACTACGACTCGTCCGCACTGGTGACGTCAGTCCCGTCATCATCACTGCCACTTTCTCGAAGCACGTCGTCGGCGTCGTCCAACGAAATCTCACACTTTGCAAATGACAGTATCAACCGCATCTTCCCCGCTTGCTCGGCGATCGCGTTGGACGTCCCGGGTAGGGATTGAGTGCACAGTTTTGCGACGTACGTTGCAAGCCTGACCTCCAACTCCGGAAGGCACCTCCACCTATCCAGACTTTAGCCTATGGAAGCCTCTTTGTTTGCCGTCACAGTTTAATATCCCACGCCACTGCAGACTCCATCGGAGCATCACCCGCTCCGACGGGTCGAACTTGTATCCAACAGCGCAGTTGTTGATTGCTTTTAGAAGAATGGCCATAACCGAGCACCGAAAACCTAAACTGCCCGGATCATCCGTGTCAATACAAAATAAACGTAGTTAGTGCTCCAGCATGATCTTGTCACTCAATCGAACGATGTGCGACCGTGAATCGTGCGAAAAACTGCGAAGAGAAGCCGCTGGGTGAACGAGCCGGGAAGCTGTTCCAGCGGCCTCTGGAGTGGCTCTTACAAAAAGTGCCGCCACCCCCTGAGTCGGGCGCGCCGTGTGCTGTTCACCGCTGTATATTCGGGTTAATTTGCAAATCACTATCAATACTCGTTCGCGCAAATAAAAAAATAATTAATCTGTAAAATGAGCACACAGAATAGTGCAATGCCAGAGGTACAGCCGGCTGAACTCGTAACAAGCCGAGGTGTTTGTGATATCGCGATTGTTTCATTTTCGCCGACGGTGGAAGGCTTTGGTTCGATTATAAGTCGACACCCCCCACTTCACATTTTCAAAAATTTTAAAAAGGGTCGACCTACATTCGTTTAAATACGGTACCTACAACTGAAGGCCAATGCTAAAAGCTGTCCTTAGCAATCGGGTACCTTAAACATGAGGAAAATTCGCTCATAAAACACTGACAACAGGGGAAGGAACTCTAAACATAGAGAGGTGCATACCGTTCTGTGTTTTGACTGTGTGCTTTTTGTCTGCTGACTAGATCTACTCTATGTGGCAGCTAAAGCTGCTATATTGGGTGGCTCTAATCAGCATGAATGCAGTAGAAGCGGGAAATTTTTCGAAGGAAAAGCGCAGTAGGGTGTGTGTGGCGCCAAAATGAAGGCTCCTGTCGGACAACTAAAGCATTATTTTCACTTTGGCTCAATTTAATACCACTCATCAATTCTAGTCTTTTTCAGATAGCCTTGCGTTTTTACAACGCTTCTGTGGTTACCACTATTGGAAAATAATTCGATTTATATTCAATTCGGTTTCAAAAGTCACTTTTTGGATGCCCCTGATGTGCAACCAACAATGGAAACAGAAACAAATATCCTGAAGTGTGTGTGTGAATAATAAAAATTTCCCAGCCAAGAAGCAGACAATGCAAAGAGCATAGCAATACCTTTTCACAGTAAAAGCAAGTACATATCGCGGCACTGTTAGCGCGAACACGACATCGGCGCATTTTCGCATTATACTTCTAAATAGTATTAGCGAGCACAAAATTTTTTCGCTTGCATTATAGAACTAAATGAGCTCTTTCTGTAGCAATTATAACTTGGATGACATCCCTTGGTTTCAAAGAGAAGAACTGGAAAAACCGGCGATCGCTTGTTCGCGCTAACAGTGTCGCGCTCTGTACACATAGACTCGGAACAAAACGAGCAAGACAGAAATGTGTTTTGCCTAGTCCCCTTCACAACACACCTTAACACCCATTCTTTAGAGGCTGTGCCTCCTCGAGTGTGAACGGAGACGATGGAATGAAGTGCATGAGAGAGAGAAAATGCTTCCTCAACATTTTCTCTTTTTTGTGTAATTCAATTCATCCTCTCTGTTGAACTCTCAAAAAACTCAAAGACATCTTCATTTCTTTAATTTTTATATTCATAAAACTGGTTTTCCGGATCTTTCAGCATGTCACTGTAATGTTAAAGATTAGCTTCAAAACAGATAAGTGAGTAGCGCAAAAATGGTTTACAGGTTTTCAAAAGTAACTCCACAGCTTTTATCTAAAATTTTGTAAATAGTGCATGATCTTTATTTTGGAAGAAATCACAAGTGTCCCTACGTTGTTTATTTCACGAAAAGTAAAATATTTTTGCATGTGTTCTTGCTATAACCTGTTTGTAAACCGAAACCGAAACTTCGACAAAGGTGGGCAGCGTCATGTACCCTCGACATCAGTAACATGCATACCGACGTGGGATACAAGGGATCATGTGGCCTGCCACACAGACATGCGCTGCGCAGACGTGAAAAGTCGTCTGCTTTGCATTACTTAACATGCATCCGCTTCATACAACGGCTCCTGCTTCACTGCGGCCTCCATTTCCATGGGAACAGAAGCATCGTAAGCCTATCTTTTGCTAGCCGTCCCAAGTACACATAGGAGATGAGTCCCACGTGCCTATGGTAGCTAGCAGAGGGAGGAAGCTGGTCGCCGAATGAGTGAAACGACATCTTCGCAAGGTGGCAAAGGTGCCTTGTGTCCACTAAAACTTTGGTTGGGGCTAGTTGGTTCATATCGATTAAAAGGTTAAAAGGCACGAACAAAACAGGACAAAAAAGACACATACGTAAAAGGCGCCTGTCCGTGTCGTACGTGTCTTTTTTCGTCCTGTTTTGTTCGTGCCTTTTAACCTTTTAATTCTTGTGTACACTTCGCAAGATATGGAGGAAAAGGCAGGAATATTTGCTAGCTCGTTTCGTTGAAGGAAACAGCAGGACATGATTATAATTTTTGTCCCTCAACCTATTCACGTGTGGTACAAGGCAATTATTACTTACTTGGTGTAGCGTGCAAAAGATCACAATGATGAGACCTTTAAAGATGCCACATTTCACGGATGATTAAGAAATATAGAGGGCATCATTTTTAGTAGGAATAGTTCATTTTTAAACTCAACAGAATTGCAGGCGGAGTCTTTGAATATGCTGAGGCAGCATGGCGTTGGAGTCACCTCAGCTTCTCGTGCAGTAAAGGGTATCGGTAGTGGTGACCGCATCATTCACGCCACCGCACAGAGACCGCAAAAAATGCTGTTACATTCACAATTCGCAAGTTAATTTGAGTCAGGCAGGGGCAGGGACACGAATGAAGGAGAGTCATTGATGCCGACGAAGCTTATTCCTGGAGGGCGCCGACTGGTTACTAGGCCTACCCATTATGGTCGACGGGGACACAACCGTTGGACTCTTAGGTTGTCCCACGGAAACCACCACAAAAGAAATGCTGTTATCATCGTGATTTTGTGAGGTAACTTGAGTCCGCCATGGATGAGAAGTAGACGAACAGAAGTTATCCGCTCGAATGAAGCCCTTCTCGGGGAGGGGGGGGTTTGACGGTCCCTATAGACCTACCCGAAGCACTCGTCCAGTCTAGTAATGAAGCATTCCCACTGACCCTGCTGATGGTGTCACAGCGACACAATCATTTTTCTTGCGTTCTCCCAAAGAAATCTTCACCAGCCTAACAAAAGTGGACGCTAGCACGACTCTTGTGAAAAGCCGACATCCTTTGGTGTTGCCCATGGCAGAACAGCTCGATGTCATGCTCGCCACGGGTAGTGCATGAAATAACCCAATCGTGAAACACCTGTGTTAAAATCCCCGTCCCTCAAAATACTCAGCTTTCAAAACCCGCTTTAACCTTATCCCCTTATCAGTTCCCTTGGCTTTTCCCCGAAGCCTTGTTACGGGACGAAGGACAAAACAAAAAGCTACCAACTCAACTACCAACAAAACTTTTTAAGGAAAAAAAAATTGGCAGAACAACTGAACAGTTAAGAAGCGCACCCTAGAGTTCATCTCTACAAAAGAACCTCGAGAGCCTTCAATGATTTCTAGGAGCGATGATCTAGGATATCGAGGTCAAAGAGTCGAGGTCAAGATGCGGGAGGTGGTGGTCAAATATTAGCAAAGGTGCACGAGTATGTTAACCTTACGTACCAGTGCATTAACAAATGTCAAAAAGTAACGTGCAGAAGATGAAAATGGAGGTTATAAAATAACACTCCTAATTTTAGTAATAAAACCGATGGAAAATTACAAGTTTGAGTGACCAGACCACTTATCAAACATTCCGTGTGCCTAAAAGTCTGTGCGCCGACGTGTATGACACTGAAAAAGCATACCGATCCCATCGAAAGGTTTGTGCACCGCAAAACACATAACCAAATCGTCCGCGAGTACATAGCAAGGGGAATTGGGCACGGGGATATTAGGAAGTTTTTGTAAACTGCGTTGCCCCCTCCGCTAAGCCCTCTGCATCAAAGAAGCTGCTACTGCACTTGTGTGCCGATGGCCTTGACTGTAGATTTCCCGGTTTCATAATGGGTTGCGGGACGGCGAAAACGATATACAAAAATTTCCTATTGACGCTCGGGGTAAGCGAGACGGGGGTTTTGAAAACAAGAATTTTGTCACTAAAAGAAATGGCATGGGGCATTTGCGACAGGAGAAATGACGTCGGGGGAATTGTGCTACAACCCTTGCCACCATGTTGAAAACTCTAGTTTGTAGAGCCATGACATCCATGAGGTCACGGAAACGAGTTAAAGTGACATGTACATGTTTCATATGTCACACACAAAGGAAGAGCAGTCTTGGCTGCATCGTATGTACCTCACTAAGTCAGCGAATATTGTTAATTTCTTCTTTCCTAAAAATTTAATGGCCAGTTTAATACTCATTTAGACAGAATTTCATGGGAATATTTTACTTATGACTTTTCTAGATGATTCTAAAGAGAACTGCATGGTTTTTCAATAGCAAACATTGTGTGGAGTTGCCCTTTAGGGCACTAGAACTTGTTAGTTGCAAAGATTTTATGCAGTGTCTCTTTTTCAAAGGAAATGCTGCCTATCAAAGTGAAAATTTAAAATAATTCCTAACATATAGGGGCTGCCCTTTACATTGTTTGTGGCATCAAGGCTTTGACATTTATTCAGAGAAAAGTCAAACTTACTGTATAGTTGAATCCTTTGTTTTAAGTTTTTTTTTTGCTTTTTTTATCTTGCACTATTTTTTGAGCTGCTGATAGGAGAGAAATCTGGGTTTTCTAAAAATCATTTCCAAATTTGGGAACTTTTGGGTTTTCATTTTTAAATGAATAATTGCAGGTGTACTTATTAGCAAAGACCCTTAAATTATTTTTGGAACAAAAATTGTTTTATTTGCAGAAACAAAAGTTATAAAAGTACATATATAGCATATAAGTGAGATGTGCGAGCTCACATGTTATCATTGTCTGCATTTATCCGTTGGTCAGCGATAGGTTCAGAATAAAGGACAAAGGAAAGAAAGGCTGGGGAGGAGGAAGTTGATGGGACACTAGAGAGGAGAGTCCCACCTGCTTCCTTCTCCCCACCCTTTATTTCTCTTGCCCTTCGTTCTTAAGCTGTCACTGACTATAGAAGAGTGCAGTCTTTGGACATATTTTAATTGGTAGAATGTCCTCTTAATGAAAAGACCTCCCAGCTCTCTCCACTTTAACAGAGAGAATGCTGGAGAGGAGAAGACTTTCTCTCTAGTGTTCCCTCTGCTAAAGTGGAAAGAGCTGGGAGAAGCTTTCACTTTACTCTTAATCTGTTACCGACAATAGCTGGTCTCTAGCTGGTACTGTAAAATCCCATTTTGAAGCGAATGTATGTTTGAGGTCACACAAATAAAAAGAGGCTTGTATCATCAAGCGACTTTTCGAAGAGACCCTCTGACAAAAATTTGAAATTGCTGCTAATTATTATAAACTCATCTCATCTTTGTCAAACTCCAGCATGTTGTTTCACACATTTTTGGGAAGCTGGGCTTTTAGGGAAAAGGTTTGGTTTAACCCTATTTTCGTAAAACTTGTTCAGAATGCAAATATCACGCAAAATTGGGTTTTACCCGAAAACAAAGGATCCTATGGATAATTTTGTATTTGCATAAAAAATAATGTGATTCATGTGCTCAGGCCTGTAATTTAGTTATTTGCAGAAGCAACTTCTGAGCCTAATTGAAAGATTTACTGCAACATAGTGTCTAATAATTTTATGCCTTTCATTCTTTCTGGACCAGCCTGACAAGCTGCTGCTTGGTGCTGGAGAGGACGATTTCAGCATTGAGGGACATATAAAGTCCATGAAAAGGGAGCTGCAAAAAGACATCCCAGATATGGAGAGGATTGAAGACAGTATGTCTCGCACATTTGCTTCACGGCGGCAGTGGGTTGCGGCAGAGCACCCGTCTGTTCAGGACATTCTTCGCCGCTACCCTGCCCTGGAGAGAACAGAAGAAGTAAGTGGTCTTTTCTAGCTTGCCGTGCCTTTCAGTGTCATCATAATCCCTGACATGTACGAGGATTGGTCATAGAGCTTGTACTATTACCATGAACAAAGATAGCTGCGATCATGAGCATTGGTGGTGAGGTTACTTCTCCCTATGCGTATCCACCTCACAAGGGTATGCATATCCCCACGGATTGATGATTTAGCAGATATGCTGGTTGTGGATGTGCTCATTTTGACTCTTAAAAGTAGAGGTGTGCGAATACTCGAATATACCAATTCGAATCGAATAGAAAGTCTCCGAATAATTCGATTCGCGAATCGAATTCCTAGTATTCGGTCACTCGAATATTCGGTCAGTCGAATATGTGCAAATTATTGTTTGCATGAGGTGTGATCAAAAAGTTCCGAGACTGAATTTGTAGCATAAGAAAAGACGGCAGCACAGTAATGCGCATGCAGCAGTCGAAGGCGGGGACCTTCGTGTCTCGTTACATCAATGGGCGTCGCTCTGTGAGTATTTGGAGCTGCGCTTCACGAGTTTTTATGACCACGTGCATGGGCACAATGGCGATTTCACCATAGACTGCAAACCAGAGCGAGAGCAAACATCAATTCTTTGTCGAATTCGGCAAATATAAAACGGAGACCTTTCAAATGATTTAGCAGGCTTGTGTCAAAAAGCAGTGAATTTGCAAAGTGTTTTAAGTGGCACTCACGCTTCGGGAACGGCAGAGCATCGGTGGAAGACGAGTAGTGGTAGGGCGACCTTATCCGACCTCGCCTTGACTTCAGTGAAATTCTGCCATTCTTGAGGCACGAGTGCCACTCAAAACACCTTGCACACCTCACTGCTTTTTGACATAAGCCTTCTAAATTACTTGGCAGTGACTATTTCAACATCCACTTTCAAATTTTTTAATATTATTTTGATATCCGTGACGCCACTTCCTGAAGACGTGCCAATGGGCGTGTCACTTCCGAAAGGGTAAACTGTCGAGCCAGTCCCACACACACACAAGCTGATCAAGACATTTCCATTGCCAACAAGGACCGAATCTATCCGTGAAAACGCCAACACAACACCAACGATGCCATCAGAAACTAAACAGAATGATACCACAAAACTCTTGCTACGGCTGCTGCATTGAAAGGGGACGTTGAAATAATAGAGCCACTATTTTGACATTTTACAAAACTGATGTCACAGACGTCGAAATGATTTTTGAGATTTTTGGACGGTGGACGTCGAAATAGTCACTGCTAAATGCTTTCAGAGGTCTCTGTTTTAGATGTACCAAGTTAGACATAAAATTGATGTTCGCTTTCGCTTTGGTTTGCAGTCTATGAAGAGATCGCCAATATGCTCGTGCATGTGGTCAAACAAACTCGTGTAGCTTAGTTCCAAATGTTCAGAGCGATACCCTTTGGCATAACGGCGCAAAAAGGTTCCTGCCTTCGACTGCTGCATGCACATCACTGTGCTGCCCTCTCCTTTTACTCTAGAAAATCAGTCTCAAAATTTTTGATTACACCTCATAATCTACCCATGACTAATGTGAGACGTTTTTACCTAGCTGAGACTACAGGGATGTGTGCTTGCCTCTCTACACAGATTTTTGGCACTATTCTCTTTGTTTTATGTATTTCAGATCTTTCGGGAATTCGAAAGGTTTGGTGGTGACGCGCCAATCTAGACTGTGACTGCGGTGGCGCAGCTACAGATGGCCACTGTACTAGACGTGGCTGCAAAGAGGGTGGACAAGGCCACCTGGGACATTCTGGAAAGGGTGGATACCTGCAGCACGGAGGACCAACATTGCGAGAGCACTTCTCACGTAGGCGCAATATAACTAAGTATTCATCATTCCATTGCTTTTTATAATTCGTTCTTTTCTGCTTTGTTTTCATTACAGTGATGACCACCCTGGCCTTCTTGGTGACTCTGCCAAGAACTGTAAGGGAGCAGACGTCCTCATTCGTCAAGGACGTGGTAATGGAAACTTGTGCAATGCTATAGTCTAACAGCTACCTGTTTTTTTCTACTGTGTTGTAATAGATTTGTGGACCACGTGGCGCAACTCCAATCAAAAAGCATGATACATCAAACATGCAAAGAAGTTTACTAAAGCGTAGTCGGTATTCAGCTTAGCTGTATGTTCTGTCCTGTCCTTTCTCCGTTTGTGTCTGCGTGTTCAAGCTGACCCTTCACAGGCATACCATGCATGTGTACAGGATGGCTGCTTTGCTATGCAGTCATCACTACCACATTGTTCAGCTGCAGCTTGTCATTTAAATTCTAAATTGTCTAATAAATATCCAACCCCCCAAAGACAGATTTCTACGACTGTAGGGAAATCAGTTGTCACACTCCCCAGTATCGTAATCCATGGCACCTTGCAGTTTGCCAGCAACGATCATGGGAAGGGTCAGTTTCTCAGTATAGAAGGGACAAACGGTATACCCCTTATACATAGAGCTGAGCATACTTTGGTAGTCGAGGTAGATGATATGAGACTTATTTAAAAGGCAACTCCGCTCAATTCCGACAAATTTAGGCTTACATGTGATTCCATTCCACAAAGCACTACTAAACAGCTCTACGTCTTCGGGTTCGCGAAATGTGGAATATTATTCGTGTAATCTTAATTTAACCATCAACTGATACCGAAACCGAAACTTCGGTTGCGTCAGGCAACATTGGTCTCGTGTCGTCAGAGTCATGGCCACGTCACGTCGAACCACGTGGTCTTGTGACGTTCATGGGGGCGAGGTACAAGACACGCGACGCGGGCAGGTCGCTTCGCATGGCGTGGACGGTGATGGCCCGGGGGAGAGGGGGAAGGGGAGAAGACGAAAGAGGAGAGGGGGAGCGGAGAAACAGACCGGATAAGCGCGCAGGGCAGCGCAAACTAGCGCATCCGCGTTACGGTGATCACGTGGACGCCGTAGCAGCCAACACCGGGAGGAGAAACTCATGACGTCATCGTTCAATTTCGCTCTGAGAAGTAAAAACAAACAAAACGTGAGAATGACGTAGTCATGCCTCTGACGTAGTGGTTCAACGTTGGCCGCTCCAACTCCGCCGCATTGACTGCGCTGACGATTGCGCCTCACGTCGCAGCGCTAGAGTTGGCAGATTTCGGCGACTTGGCTCATTTGAAAGTTTGCTGGCCAGTTTATTAAATATATAGACGGAATTAGATCGTAATATTTGACATGGGGTCTTCCTATATGATACTGAAGAAGGCTGCATAGTTTTCTAAATATCAAAAATGAAGCGGAGTTGCCCTTTAAAAGCGGTAGGGCTAGCTGTGGGCAAGCAATTGTAATTCAACTATCGCAAACAGGTCGACATGGACACGTCTTCGGACCAACAGATGTTTGCTTATCTGGTTTCAGGCACCATGGTTCTCCAAATACCCCTCCGTAATCTGGAACGGAGATCTAGATGTTGGCCTCTGTATGGTCCAAGTGGAGGACCAACTCCACATCAAGGCTGACCACCCAGTGCATGCGATCCTGGTCGCATTCTGCCTGCACTGGGTGGCCGACATTTGCTACCAGCCGGGAGCCAGAGGATATTATGCGCTCCTAGAACACCTGCTGGGGCTGCAGGCCACTAAACCAACCACAATGGTCGTAACAGCACTGTCGGCAATAAAGGAAACCTTGAGAAAAAATAAAATCTCTTTGCCTGAGGGACAGTGCACACTTGAACTAACATTGTCTGTTTAAATAATGATAATATATGGTGGCAACATGTGATACCTCTATCCCATATCCCCTCGAAGCATATTCTGAAAGAGGGAAGAAATACTTATTGGCAGAAACTAGTGGGAAATTCTCTCCTCCATAGAAGCAGCAGTTTTTCTCTTGCAGGTGAAAGTTGTAGGACATTTCCTATTGTGTAGCTGGAGCAATATTTCTCCAGCGTTGGGATTAGGTGGCAATTTTCATCCTATGCAGATGGAGCATGCTTGTCTCCTCTAGTAAGATTTTGTGGTAAATTTCTTCCTCAAAGGGGGGAGCAAATGTTTTCCCGAAAGAAAATAGGTGTTACGTTTCTTCTTTTTGGAGAGGACTAAGTTTTTCTCCATTCACAAAAATGGGCAGCAAATTTCCTCCTTTTGTGGAGAGATGTAGGTGAGAATTTTCCTCCTTTAAGGGGGAGGAAATTTCCTCCATGCCTAACATAGAAGTGGGAATTTTCCACCTTTCAAAGGGGAGGAAATTCCCTCTGTGCATATGATAGAGGTGGGAATATTCGTTCTTTCAAGGGAGAGGAAATTTTCTTCATGTCTAAATTAGAGGTGGGAAGTTTTCTCCTTTCAAGAGGGAGCCAATTTCCTCCATGCCTAAAGTAGAGGTGGGAATTTTTCTTCTTTCGAGGGGAGGAAATTTTCTCCATGTCTATGATAGAGGTGGGAATATTCCTCCTTTCAAGGGAGAGGAAATTTTCTCTATGTCTATCGTAGAGGTGGGAATTTTGCTCCTTTCAAGAGGGAGAAAATTTCCTCCATGCCTGGGACTGAGGTGGGAATTTTCGTCCTTTCAAGAGGGGGAAATTCCCTCCATTCTTGAGATAAAGGTGGGAATTTTTCTCCCTTCTGAGGGGAACAAGTTTCCTCCCTTCACTGTGGGAGGAAGTTTTCTCCTTTAGGGTGGGAACATATTGGACATGCCAGTTCGTCCCTTAAGCGAGGAAGTACTACTCCCTTTTTTCTTAGAGTGTACTAAAAAACGATACTATGTAATCCGTAAAGATGGAAATCCGAATCAAGTAGCGCGCAGCAACACAAAACACAAGGTAGAGAAAGAATAAGGTCGCCCCCATTTAACAAAAGTCTCGCTGTCACCGAAGAGCAGTTTCTTATCGAAGCGCGTCCAACAAACACAGTACAACAATTCCATAGACTCCGATGAAGAAAACGGCCATTACCGAAAAGTTAGCACGAACGTTTTCCGGCTATTTAAGACGAAAAACTTGGCAAACCCCGAAGACTGCGGCCCTAGTAATCATACCAGCACGTGAGATAAAGTCACGTGACAAATCTTTGTCTAAGCGGTTATGCCCTATGCATCCTACAGAGACTGGTCACGCATTTCGTTCCCCCTCTGATTCGCTTAAAGCGGACGTCGTGCTCGCTCACAACCACACAAAACCACACAAGGAGGTGGAGAGGCTTGACAAAATGCGAGGTCGAAGGGAGCTGCACAATGCAGTTAAGCTCCCTCCGCATTTTTGACTGAATGAAAGGAAAGGGAAGCCAAATGTAGTGTTTCGTAGCCATGGCTGGGAATGCCACATTTAGTTTGGGGAGAGGGGTGAAATATTCTGGGAGCAAGGAGTACAGGGTTGATGTTGTGAAATGCTTCCAGTGAACGGTAAATAAAAAATCATCACAGCCAGGATTATATTTAAATGAATCCTGAAATGTTCCCCGAGTGTGAAGCGGGCGCGGTACTGCAAAGCCACGACCGCTTCTGCTTTCTGCTATCGCTAGGCTCTGACAGTTGTCAATCAAAATGCAAGACACGCAGAGAGCTTCATTCACTTTTGCAACGCTTCGCCTAATATTGGCTCGCGTTGAGGAGCCGTGGACACACCAGTCTCGTGCAGCGCTGGCTGTACCTGCGAACCAATCTCACGGCTCGTCCGAACAGTGGCATGTGTACCTAGGCCACGGTGTAGCCTAGGCGCGAGTACAATATTCCACCGCAATCTGCGCTTGCAAAATCGTCGCTGTCTTGTCCAGCTGCGGCAAAACATTCGGCCCATCTTTGGAGTGGGGAAATTAACATACAGCCAAAGTAAAATAAAAGTTTGCAAGCAGAAATAAACTTTAAATTTATTTAATTAATTTGCGGACCACCCTCGTGTACCACCAATACCCCATCGATCATCTTCCTCCCAACATAGAATAGACCATTGCCAACGGGACCTGCCCTGAATCATTATCTCTGGCAATTGTTAGAGAACCTAGTTCCCAAGGTCACAGATGCGAAAAGATCTGTTACAGTGCAACGTTGGGCGCAGTGAACACGGCATAGCGCAGCGCACTCCGATATTGATTGGAAGCATATATCGAGTTCATGCTCGCCAGCCAATGAAAGGCGCACGTTATGCGCTACGCTGCCTTTGCTGCACTCAACGGAGTATAAAGGCCGGTTCAGACACTTGCGTTTGAGTGCATTTGACTGCGTTGCGTCGAGAACCGAAAGCGAGTCACCGGCACACCTGGGCTTCGTATGAAGCGTGGAATCCAATTCAAGAAATCATCTTGGCACGCGATATAAGCAGCAGGGATGTCCTGGTTTCTCGCCGCCGCAACGCAGTCAAACGCAGTCATACGCAACTGTCTGAACCAGGCTTAAGAGAGCCTTATCCGTACCACTACACAGGGAAGCCTAACTCTGATGCTTGCTGACATGGGACCGAAGACGCCAGATGACCACCGAACGTTCATACAAAAAGCCTAACTCTGGCACTTGTTAGGCGATTTAGGTCCAGTAATGTCAGAAGACAGTTGAACTATCAGGAAATGAAGCCTAACTTCGGCACTTGTTTGGCGATTTGTCTCCAAAGATGCCAGATAGGAGCCGAACTCCCATGCAGTAGGCCTAACTTTGGCACTTGATTGGCGACTTTGGCCCATAGCTTCCAGAGGACAGCCGAAATATCAGGAAGTGAAGACTGACTTTGGCACCTCTTTGGCTACCTGGACCCAAAGATGCCACATGACAGCCAAACCGCTAGGCAGTTAGTCTAACTCTGGCACTCGCTTGTCAATTTTGTCCCAAATAGGCCCGATTACATCTGAACTACCAGGGAGTGAAGTCTAACTCTGGCACTTCTTTGGCGAATTGGAACAACATACCCAGAATCGTATCAAAGAAGGTCAGATTTGGCTCTACTTTGGCTTATATGGGATTTCCAAGGCCCAAATATCTCAGACATTTACCAAATTTTGACCCAAAGCTCTGTGCTCCTGGGATGCGGTGAAACTGACCTTCTTATGATTCCTGAAAGTCAGAATCAAAGTTAAAATTTGCTTATGAGACATTCACGTTATGAGTAAACTAATAGGTTTAATATTTGTTTAATCAACCTTCGTTTGAGAAAATAAACAGGAGACTACTTGCCTTAGAAAAAAAAGTAGGTGAAGACATCTAGCCCACTAGTAAAATATTCGGCCTTGCAATGTCGCAGATCAGGTTAAAAGTAATGTTCCCAACGCTCGGAAGAAAACTTGTTCTAGAACATACACCCCATAAATTTGTGATAAAAAGCATGTTTATCGCAGAGCGATCCTACGAGTACGAGTGCGCTTTGTGTCCATTAAATTACGGTGCCTGCATGTCTTTCTGTTCCAGGGTGATGACATGCTTTGTTGCACTGAGTAGGCCAGCGCGTGACGCGCTCGCTCACTCAGTCCGTGAATTATGCAGTAAAATGGCGTTTAAGCATTAGTCAATACTACGCACTCGAGCTCACTCACACCAAATTGCATGCACTTAAAATACATAAAACACGATTCAGCGGAAAATTTACTGAGGTGCCAAAAAGCAAAAGCGCGTTTGTGTGTGAAGGCAGTCTACATTAAAATAACGTAGAGCGCCTCCTACCGTATTTACAATGCGTAAACATGTTTTGCATATTGAGGGCCCATTTAGAGACTCTTGTCAAACAGTAAATTTACAATAAACAATGTGATGATAAAAAAGGTATGAAGTTTATTAATATCTGTATACGACAGAATGCATAGAACTAATTTTGCCCTCTTAAAGGAGTGATGACACAATGTGTGTACTTTCAGTAAATACCTGAATGCATGTCAAAGCATTGAGTTTCTTCAAAACAAATCAAATGCTCACGTGGTGCTCATGTCCACTGTATGAGCCGCATTTAAATGTCATCACCGAGGGGATCGCAAAGCTTAATAACGAAATGCTGGAAATCGCATTGTTAACAACACCTCCAATACGATCCCCGCAAATTCGTCAACAAGTTTTGCAAAGAAGGGAAAGAAGGGACTAAAAGAAAACGTCCGCTTTTATTTTTAAAATTAGCGGGAGACTAAGAAGCTTGTTAGCCAGCGGCGTTGTGTGTGAGTATATTTAGGAACCACTATAGTGCCAGGAAGTTTGTGCAAAGTGAGAAGCAACCACACCCGATATCGTTACACAGCCCCTGTTGTGGATTTTCGGTAGTTTTGGGAATGCAACGCGTGTCGCAAGAGGAAGAACGATGTGAAATCTGAGGAAGCCAGGTCGCGAGGACGACACCATTGAACGGACCTCCCTGTGAATTATGTTAATATACCGCAGTTTTCTAAAATATAAGTGTTTTCTTTTCTCAACGTTTCCGCAAATAATCAAGAGCCCAACAAAAGCCCAAACCCGGGTACTGAAGACAGACCAGTGTAAGCGGAATTCAGAACGTTACCTAACGCCCAGACTACTGTTGCGGGATCCCAGACCGATACATCGAGCGTCTAAAGGGGAAGCGAGCCGTCCGACGATCGCAGAAAACCCGCATCATCAACGAGGCCACTGCAGTTCTTGAAACTGCAAATTCGGTCACGCTAACATCGCCGCTGGAACGACTGACGACAAGCAAGAGCGAGCTACGTCAAATAAACTCCGAGATGGAAGACTGCATGGCCGATGGGAACCTTGTTGCGGAATACACCACCGTAGTCGGGTACGACGACTTGGCTGCAAAAGTGATCTCTTTGCTGTTTAGCAAAGCCTCATCCCTCCGGCAAAGCGAAGTCCAACCGCTGCTGCCACCGATGTCGTCGCAGTCAACAACATCGGACCAAGAAGGAACCCAGAACAACCGCACTGGCATCAAGCTTCTAAAGTTACAGCTCCAGTCGTTTAACGGCGACATCGGTGAGTGGCAGAGCTTCTGGGAGCAATTCGGCAGCGCAGTGGATGACAACGAGAGCGTCCCACGTCACCAGATATTTCACTATCTGCGGACCTTTCTCACCAGATCAGCAGCTGCAGCGAACACAGAGCTACAAGCCACGGACGCCTGCTACAATCGCGCTGTTAACATCCTTTCTGCTAGATTCGGAGACAGGCGACGCATTGAGCAAGATCATCTGGCAAAATTGCGGACGCTGCCTCACGTCATTTCATACAACGACACCAGAGGTCTACGCCGGATGTACGATTCCCTTCAACTAGACATCTGAGGTCTAAAGGCTATTGGAATTTGATCAGAGCCATACTCCACAATGATGTGCGACATCCTACTAAAGGCATTACCGAAAGATCTGCTCCTGCAGTACTACCGACGAGCTATCTCCGCAAACCCAACAACATCATCCGAAGCCATACAAGAAAGGCCCGAAAACGAAGGCGCTTGAGGCAGCGGCTCGGCTGTCCTAGTCAACAACCCATTGATAACTGAGCTAGTCGGAGGAGAGCTCTTAAAGATCTTGAGCTTCCTTCGGAACGAAGTTTAAAGTAGAGAAGGAGCTGAGATAGTTGAGACGACGAGCACAAAGCTAGAAAAAATCAGACCGACCACACATGACTATCCGGCGATCTCTGCAGCTGCAGTGTTACAGACAAAGACGGAACCCGGTTGCTTTTTGTGCAAATGGAGTAAGCACTCAGCTGACACCTGCTCTAGTGACGTACCACATGGGGAAGAAAGAAAGCGACTGTCGGGTGACATGCGGTGTTTTCTATGCACTAAAAAAGTGGAAAGATGTAGTGTTGACAACGAGGTCCTCCTCCAAATGTTCCCAGCCTGGGCTGTTTTAGAGGACCAAAGCTGCTACTTCCGAGCCATCATTGACGGAGGGAGCCAGCGAACATTTATTCGCACGGATTAGTCCCGCCTACTCAACCTCGAAGTTCTGGGACAGATCAGCCACCGTTTGAACATGTTCCGGAACGCAAACGCCCAATCTCCGCAACTGCGACTCGTCCAATTGCGCCTTCGCAGTCAGTTTGACAGCACAGAGTGTTCACTTGAAGTCGTAGAAGTTCCCTTTATTTGCAAGGATATCGCTCAAGTACAAACCGACAGCGAATATTCAATTTGCGTCAAGGAAAAAGGAGGGCGTATCGCAAACGAGCTATAGTTCCCAGGTCTTCCCTCAGTTCCTGGAAAAGATATGTTGTCGGGTCTGACAAATTTTGGAAGATCACAATATACCAAGTACAACGATTTCCCAACCACAAAAGAATGATAGCACTCAACACAACTTTTTGGTGGACTTTTAAAGGTCCTACATTACTTCTGATTTCCTTGACCTGCAGTACAACCAAGGAAGGCTCTAATAAATAAAAACGACGACACCGAGAAAATCACCGCCAAGACGAAGCATGAACGTTCCGTTGGACCCCCGATTTCCGTAAACCTGAGTGGCAAGAGAACTGACAACGAGTACGAAGAACAAATTGAAGAAGACATCACTTGGGTCGGAAAGTACACTTAGAAGGATATAGGCGGCAGCCCTAAATTTAGTCAATCGCTGCGTCCGCAGCGCTCCTCGAAATTAACCGCTCAGAGGAACTACTGGCAGTATCCGCTGCCTTCGTCAAAACGCCCTGAAGTCATGAATGAGGGCAAGAGTCTGAATTTTGTAGGCGAATTCGACAGTGTCGTGTCCGAGGTTGAAAGCCGACTAAATGAGACTCCCGACAGCCACTTGAAATCGAAGAAGTCAACAGTATCCGGCGCGTGGCAGGCTCCGAACATGATTGTGTCGTACGCTCACAATAATTTCGAGAAGGCGAGTGTCTGCGAAGAAGAGGACAACGACGAGCGCATTTTGCAGTCCGACGTGGTGTATTGCAATCAGGCGTCGACGAGGAAGTTGTTCAAAAGAAAGGGAACAAACTGAAGAATGGCCTACAAAAAGCTCTTCGCTTACTCCATGGTGGTGGAATTTTCCGTCGTCTCACTTACGCTGGGCGTCGCCCTGAGCAGTCGAAGGATACATGGGTTA
Organism: Ixodes ricinus; assembly: GCA_037355805.1. Taxonomy (NCBI): domain Eukaryota; kingdom Metazoa; phylum Arthropoda; class Arachnida; order Ixodida; family Ixodidae; genus Ixodes; species Ixodes ricinus. The sequence goes on from JAZHYW010023583.1 coordinate 22,795, forward strand.
GGACGGGACCACCATCTTGTCTTCAACATTTCCAACCTGAAGGCTATAAAAACGATCCCAGCTTTCGGCATGCTGCACCCACGAGATGCAGGGACGCGTGTTGCTTGACCAGAGGGCGAATGTTTCGAAAAATTCTCGGACGCAGCTACTTCCGTCACGTGTGCCGCGGTTTCTACGTGTTTGTCGGCAAGCATCTCAAGTTGCCGGCACGCCCGGCGACTACATCACAAGACGACCTGATAGAAGGGCTGCTCGCTGTCATGAAATCGGAAGAAGGATACCCGGAGCTGATCACGGCGAAGATGCTGTACAAGGAATGTCTTCACAAAGATGCGATCGCGGAACAGGGCGGGGACACGCTGGCAGAGCTACAGACTGACTCCGGTCTCCACGGCTGGCCCATCACAGATCCCGTCCTGCAGCCGCTCATCTGGGAGTCCGCGGAACGCCTGATGTGCCGCGTCAACGAGCCCGAGCTGCTCTCTGTCGGTCTAAAGATCCACCGGCACAAGCGAAACAAGCATATCAGATCGGTTAGTGAACTACATCTGCTCCTACCACCGATGGTGCGCCATCCGTCATTGAGTTGGTACTCCGCGGCGGTGGCCCACTCTTGAGTTTTATAAAGAGATCTTGGTGGCACCTGTGTTTGCCATGGAAGTTTCCAGCTTTAAACCAAGCTGGCGCACATGATTACATTCAAGGTCGCTCACATTTCTACAGACTTCGCCAGGTGAGCAGAGCAAAGCGTGCTCACTCCTACACACTTTCTGACAGGAAACATCCTCGCTTCACTTCATACGTAACACGAATCGAGTTCACAGGTCCGTACCAAAAGGTATTTTACGTGGCTGTGGAAACATTATCAAATGCATCTTGATCACCTTTAAAGAAGGTGGCGCCGCGAATACCTCCTCCAGTTGCATTCTGCGCACGAGTATCGAAGCAGCCACCTGAGCACACTACGAGGAGACCTGGTGCTTCTTGAAGAAAGCAGGACGCCGCTAAACATGTGGCGAACCGGACGTGTTGAAGAACTCTTTTGCGGCAGGGATAAAATGGTAAGAACATGCTCAGTGGATTTACCGAATGGACAATTGCCCAAGCGACCTGTGCAGCTTTTATACGCCATAGAACTCGTAAGATGAATGAGCGTTTATGAATCCGCTCATTTCGGTGGGAGCGTGTTGTGGTTTTTCGGTAGTTTTAGGATTGCAATGCGCGTCGCGAGAGGAAGAAAGAAGATGTGGAATCAGAGAAAGCAAGATCTGGACGACGACACTGTCGAATAGGCCTTCCTCTATATTCTGTAAAGATCCCGCAGTTTTTATAAATTGAAGTGTTTTCTTTTGTGAACGATTTCGCAATTATTCAACACCTAAGAACAGTTGTATGCGAGACATGGTAGTGCCTTCACTGGTTTCCTAAACTAAACAAAAATATGAATAAAAAAGCAAAACACTCGACTGAAAAGACAAGCTGATAACAACACCCTCGGAGTCATTGAACGCACTCGGAGGGTCTAGTTTTGCTGATGATATTATTTTGGGAGAGTGCATCGACACTAAACTAGGTCTCCAGCTGAAATAAACAACGTGAAGTATTTTATTTTTAAACACTGTCGTCACACGGAACAGCACTAATATTTAGTAGCTTAATTTCGCAAAAAGATAGTAAAAATTGCAAGTAAGCCGGAATAAAATTAAATGAACTCTGCAACAGAACAGCTGCACCTATTCACCACATTGGGGGGGGGGGGGGGTTATACCACGAGGGTGCCCCAGTAGATTTCCGATAGTGTATTTATTTTTTCCCAAGCAATGCACAGCAATCGTTCAAGAATATTTTTTGTCTGGTACGTATTTGTAACACGTTCGTAAGAAGCTGTGTACACTGAAGAAAGTAGTAAAAATACACAAAGGATGCGAAACAAAAGGAAAATAAGAGAAAAACCGGAAGCGCACAGGGGTCCGACGATTGCGGGTGGTAGCGAGTTGTTTGCAAACAAATATCGGTAAATATACCTAAAAATTATCAGTTCTTTGGGAGCGTTAATACTTATCCGTATTTTCAGGGGTGGTGCCAAGTGGCTGTATGCTGTTTCCTGATTGTCTTTATATCCTGTATCTTATGAGAGGCAGCTAGTCTGTCGTGACCTGTGCTCGTAAAGTTGCAATCGCTTCGTAGTTTCTCATGCGAGCTTTTATATATTGGAAGGGGACCATACGACCGTGCTCTCGCTAAGATGAAAGGAATGATGCACATGGCCATCACAAACCAGACTTCTGTTAAGTCGCGGTCATATAATCTATTGCTGGTGCTGAAGTATGCCCGGCTTTCACGAAGCGTTCTATGCAATCTCTAAGAAGACATTTCTGAAAAGAAAATTAACTGGCACATTAATTTGTGCGTTAGCCTCTTTGTGTGAAAAAAGTACATATAGATGTTCTTTCAACTTTCAAAAAAAGGTGCGAATTTCTTCATGAAACTGTGTTCAAAAAGTACATAATGATCCATGCTTTGATCCTAGGAACAGCGAACACCAAATGGTTGTTCATCTCTCCTTAAAAAATAGCCGAGGGAGAAATGCGTGTGGCGAACTAGTAGGCTGCGCAAGACAACTTCGTAGAACTATTCTCGATGTCTGGCGCTGCACCAATCGCTCAAATTTGGTTTAACAAAATTAGGCTTTTTGCGGGGATCAGAGTCCCGGACATTCCAGCTGCCATGAGAATATTATCTTCTTTTTTTACTTGTTCTGTCATCAGCGACCGGAATTCTGTTGATGTTGATCACCCTGTTTATCCAGATTTTTGCGACTTGGTCAGAATCTTCATCGCCCCTTTTCTAGTGTGGCAAGGAACCCAACAGAGCTCAACAGCGAGTTTATTTTTTGACCTACTTAATTACTTTCTCACGTCGTTGGATAATCAAAAGGCATTTCTATGAAGTCAATGAGTTCAGTGCAATAAGTGAACTAAATGAGTTGGAAAAAACAACAGTTTTTTTATGAATTTACGTTTGATTATAGGGCTCACAGCCATGATCAACCCGATTAGCTCAGCAGTACAAAGGGATGTTGTTGGATTGATTCGCCTTACAGAGAAGGAGGACTGTCCTACAGCAGCACAGCCTACATAACCAGTTTCTTTCATTCCATCTGTGAAAAATCTTTTTTGTAGTTTTCAAAAATGCTCGAGAGCTCCATGAATTCCTGATTTATAAAGCTGGCATCAACATAGTTTTGCTGAATTTTGTCAAAGTAAGGTTTGCTCGCTATTTCTACCATCTTTCAAGGAACAATTTTGTGGGGACTTTCAGTCACTGAATTGAAGGCTGCCTTATGGGGCAGCCTTCAAGCGAAGAACAAAAGGAGGTGTCAAGGACGGCTTAGTTCCAAAAATATGCTCGTATTTAATATTTCGAATCAAAGAATAGGTCGGGTGCTGAGGAAGACTACGGATTCTTAAAATGTACCGTGTGATAAGAAAAAAATCTTCGTTTATCAAGAGACCATTTGTTGAACTCGGCATATATACTAAGCACAGGTGGTGTCCGAATGCACCTGTCTCCAGTCGGATCCCCTAATGGTGCTCGGGATCTAGTCTTTTCAGTGTAGACGGTTTGGCAGAACCCTAAATATTGCAGCCATAGTCCAATGTGGCGCGTACACATGCCCGGTATATCCGTAAATAACAAAACCTTTATAAAACCGCTGGATGGATGCCAGAAAACTTTCTTGATGTTCAACTCCCAGAGAGCTTTTTGTTTTAGTTGGTTTATATGTGGTTCAAAAGTAAGTACGCAGTCAAATATCAGGCCTAGACAGTTGTGTAATTTCCTGACAGGGACTCGTGTACCGTTAATATGCAGCGATGCGTCCGGAAATATTCCCATTTTCCGAGAAAAACAAATAGCCAGAGTATTTTCGGACGAAAACTTAAACCGTGCTAGTCAGCCCAGCGATTCATCTCGTTCATTGGTCAGCTGAACCTGGCGCTCATAGCTAGCTAGATTAAAAGATCCAAAATGGACTTGGATGTTATCAACGTAAAGTGAGTGGCAAATTGAGGGTGGTAGTTACATGGAATATGGAGTTGACTTTTATAATGAAGATTGTAACACTCAGGACACATCCCTGCGGGACACCTTTCTTCTGTAGGAAAGTTTCGAAGACGCGGGTTCCCAACCGAACTAGGAAAGTGCGATCCCAACGAAAATCAGTGATGAATTTAAACATTTTCCCTCTTATACGCATGTTGGTAACGTCTTTAAGAATGTCGCACAGCCAGGCTGTATCGTAGGCTTTTGTTATTGACCAGCCTTTCAAACGTCTTCCCCAGGCAGCTAGTCACGGGAATGGGCATGTAGTTTGATACTTTACATTTTTCATTTCCTTCTTTTAAAATGGGAATGACAACAGCTATTTTCTAAAGGCTAGGTATCCTTCCTTCCTCCCATATCCTTAAAAACGAAAACATAAAAGAAATCATAAAACATGTTTCAAACAGATATGAAAGCATTGTATAATGTATGCCATCAGCCCTAGGGGAGGTGGTTTGGGCTACAGATAAAGCGCGACGGAGCTCGGTTAGGGAACAGAGGCGATTATACTCTTCACCACAATTTTCTTATCTATGCACGGATTGGAAAGTGTTCGACCTTGAACTTAAAAGTTTACAAAAATCGGACTACAGTTTTATGAGCTAGATAATTCAGTAAAGCATCTAGCCAGAATGTCGGCTTGATCTTGCATCAAGCAGGTGGCTTTTTCATCCTCAAACACACAAAAAGGGGTAAAGAAATGGTTGGTAATCCTCATCCATTCGTCCTACCCTGTCGTATACAACCTTGCTTGGCGTATAGCTATTAATACATGAGGCATATGAAGAAATTGATATTTGCTTGTTTTCGGATGTAGCGAGCTTTTGCACACAAACGCTTAAATGCAAAAAGGTAGCTGTGAGTAAGATATCTGCGGAATTTACTCCAAAAGCAGTTTTGGCGGTTACGCGATTTTTGACACTTCAAATCCCACCATGGTTTCGGACGCTTGAGAAGATTGACAGATGTCTGTGCAATGGAGCGTTCGGCTGATTTGATTAATGCTGTTGAGCCGGCTTGCTTCGCCAAACGAGGCTGCTTGATAAATTTCTAAATATTGGGTGAGAGTCGCCTGGAAAAGGTCCCAATCTGCGGCAGAGAGCTTCCATAGTGGTAGGCAACAGAGGAGCATACGGAGGAGTTCTAGTGTGGCTAGGCACACAAGCAAGTGATCGCTTCCAAAAGGGTTATCTAGAACCGACCAGGTAAAACGTGTGAAAGAAGACAAAGCACAAATATAAAGGTCGAGGCAAGAAAACGAGCGGTTGGGTGCACTAAATTATGTGGGTTCATCCGTGTTGAGAACGCTCACAGTTCTGTCTGATAAAAACGATCTATCACAGTAGCGAGAGCGTCGGTGCGCTCACTGCTCCAGAGTGAATTATGGGCATCAAGATCGACAGTTGATCGGCCAAGTTTTCAAGATAGAAAAGTTCGAACGAAGATGAGGGTGGGATATAAATAGAGCAAACAGTAACCAGCCGATCTAAAAACAGCTATACTGCGACAACCTCAAGGGTAGTGTCCAGAAAGACTTCGAAGGCAGGTACACTACGGTCTACCATGATAGCAACCCCTCTTGAAGCACTAGACCCTGTTAGGTGGTCCTTTATAAAGACCTGATAGGCTATAAGAAATGTAATATTAGGAGTGTTTCGATATGTTTCTTGCAGACGAAATGCCAATGGTTCCTGCTTTTGCAAAATGAACCTCCCATCATCTAAATTACGAAAAAGCCCTCTGCAGTTCCATTGCGTTAAGATGAAAGGCTCTGCCATAAGAGAAAATTTAATTAACATGGACAAACAACAAAAAAATAGAAGGTAAAAGAAATTGCGGTTGAACACACTGGGCTTTACATTTTAAAATGTATCTTTTTGCGAGGCGCATTTGTTAACGTCCCGGGTCTTTTCGTCACTCAGTGGTGTCGCTGAGGGTGGGGAGTGAGTACCTTGACTCCGAGAGTGGTCCTTGCTAATCGGATTTTGGTCCATCCACGTCCAGCGGCTAATCCGTAGCAGCCGTCACTGCGGCTTTAACTTTAGGAGGCCGAAACGGCCCACCAGGTTTTCTCGGAGGTCCATTTGGGATGGGGAGTACACCCCGCCCCGGGGTGTATGAGGGGCAGGAGGGGCGGAAGATGCCGCTCTCGGCCTTTGGGAGGATGTGGACGCGCCAGAATACTCCCTCACGGCTGCGGGCGGCGCTTGAATCAACGCCCTAGTTAAGGTGGGCGGGGATCAAGTAAGAAGACACAGATCATCCCAGGACGTCTGTGTTTCCACCGGCGTCACTGTCTGTGCAGGACCCCTTCGCACGGCCTCGGCAAAAGTGCCCTTCGAGAAGGCCAACTGTGCTTTAGCATCCTAGTAAGTAAGGTTCTTTTTTGCTTTGTGAGTTAGCATCTCTTTTTCTTTTTTTCGGGCTGGGCATGACCGGGCAAACGCAGCATTGTTTCCACCGCAGTTTGGCCAGTGAAGGAAGGGCCTTTTCACAAGTGTCCATGACATGACCTCTGTCCCCGCATTTGTCGCAGATCTCACGACCATGACAGTGGCGAGAACCGTGACCAAAGCGTTGGCAGAGGAAGCCGCGTTGCAGGTTGTGTATAAATCACCGGACGTGGCACCTCAGGTACCCTGCTTTGACAATAAGTGGGAGGGTAGGCCGTTTTAAGGTTAAAATAAGATACTTGATCGGTTGTTCTTGAATATTGCGACGGAGCACAATGCGTTTCACGGCAGTTACGACATGCTTGCGCGGGCCTTCAAGAATCTCCTCCTCAGTGCAACCAAGGAGGTCGTACTCCAAGATGACTCCCCGAACGGTGTTGTGGGTTCGGTGAGGGGTGACAGTCATCTAATAGTCTCCTAAGGTTGTCATTTTTTTAAATTGTTACCCTCTGGTCCTCGGTATCGAGCTCAACAAGCAGATCTCCGGATATATATATTTTTTTTTTTGGGGGGGGGGGGCTTTGAATCTAACACCGGTGTGGGATTCCAGATATTTAGCTACAAGGAGAAGTGACAACGTTGAAAATGACTTTAATTCATCTTGCACATTAAGCACAAGAAATCGAGAAAAACGAGGCTGGTCGTGTGCTTTTACTAAAGAACGTGGATGGGGGCGTTTCCTTTTCAGGAGCCGCTGCTTTCTGGGTTATTCAGAGAGGGAAGCCATAAAAGGGCAAGAAAGTTCGGAATCTGTGGCGCACCGCCCACCACCAAGCCCGACAAGGGGATAGGTATTGTGCTATAATAAGAATGACTTGGCCGACACAGTTACGCTACCAGTGCTACCAGGAAAGTATAACCAAATGTGGGTCCACAGTGGGATCCGTAGCCACCCAGGGTTAGCCGCTGCTGCCAAAGTAGGTGATTTAAGAAGGAAGAGGAGAGGGAGAAGAGAGTTAAAGAAAGTAAGTGGACAGAGGGGCGACTAACTGTAGCCACGACACCCGTCTGAGAGAAGGATGGGCCAAGACGGTGTGTTGCCTCAACCGGGGTGCCCCGAAGGGTCACAAACTACCCCGGACTCAGCTAAACCGCCAGGATCCCCTTTTCCCTTACTCGAGCACGCCACGGAGAGCCAGACGTGGGTGGGTGCAACCCACATGGGCTCGGGGTCCATGGTGACGCCACTCAACAAACACAGTCTCAGTGAGACGGCGTTTGTCTAGGTGAGACGGGAACACCGTCTCACCTGACGATGAACCTCAAAGAAAGCTACGAGCCACCAGAGTCAATACATAGCTCAGAGGGTGTCACGTGTCCTCCCGGTTGGGCAGAGCGACGTTGGGAGCGCGAAGTCAAGTGATCAGCTAGGAGCAATGGACTGACCCGGTCAGCTCGTAGCGTCCGTCAAAGTGCATCTGACTATGACGAAACTGCAAGAAAGGTATTCTTTGTCTGCAATATGCAAGACAGAAAATAGTGATATTAAGTAATCTCCGGATATCTTCTTAAACAGAGCCAACAAGTTATACCGAAAACGATCGCCAGAATTGTATGTTCCGGTATTAGAAAGTCGCATATAAAGTGCAACGGATAAGACCCAAATAGCATTATAAATCGACGCCTCGTACGGGGTTACTGAACTTGCAAAACAAATGTGCGACTAAATAGCAGCCCATGTCCAGAAAGCCGCATTTTACTTTTTTTTCTGTGCCACATTGTAGTGCCCGCACCTGCTATAGCTCTCAGCAAAGAGCCAGCAGTACGTGTAAATAAATAAAATACAATAAAACCTCTCCTAAATAAATAAAACAAAATAAATCTCCACCGAAGTCGCAAGTGCTGGCAGGTGGGTGAGATCCAATCGCATAATGTGTGATGGTTTCGGGGCCTAATGTCACTTGACTCTGCACAATAGCGTCAAAGCAGTGTTGATATCAATAGCTCCTCTAAACACCGCGAACACTTCTGCAATGACAATGGCTCTGCTATTTTTTGCAGTGCTTATGGTGAGCCATCTAAATCCATTTCGTATGGTTTGTTTGAGTTTGAGTTGAGCTCATTTAAGATAACTAAGCTGTGAGTTAAGATAACTAAGCCATAAGTCAGCGGGTTGTCGTAGATGATTATGTCAAGCATCTAGTCAAGATCTGCCTTTGTAAAAGGCCTTTGTGAAAGGCTACCTACTTCGTTTCAAGAATTTGCAGCTTGGTCGTCAACTTCAACTGAATGAGATAATTTACCCCTTACAACGCATGTGTTAATTTGATCATTTTCCAAGTCTGCAGTCGTATGAATCCTTCTACATAAATGTATGTTTTAGGTGTTTTTCTTCTTTCTTAAGTTTTTCGTGAGTTACTTTAATTTTCTACCCATCATTAGCAACATTTTTGGGAAGAGATCTTGCGCTTAATGTCTTCACAGCGTAAACTGTAAAATATCTGAAATCTTTGTAATCTCTTAGTTACCTTTTAATATGATTACTTCAATTGAGGTGGCATAGCGTTTGTTCGCTTTTTACGGAAGCCTAGAAATCCCGGGGTAGTTTGTTATATCCTTCTTATATCGTAGGTACAGGTTCGATGAAAATATTATGCTGAAATACGCACGTTACATGTTTGGTAAAGATAACCAATTTATTCCACGGAGTCACTCATATAAAAAGGAGATGTCCAGAACATTTTGTTATCACTTGAAAAGAAGTTAGAAAAATAAGAAATCCAGAAACTAATGTCAAGAAGACAAAAGTTGTGGTAGATTTTCGGTCTCCCAAAAAATATTAAGCACAAAACAAACTTAATCCTACAATCATTTTGGGCCTAACGTCCCCTGTATAGATAGCGGCATGCATGAATCTAAAATTGTGAATGCGTTATACTAATCTATTATGTACAATGCATAGACTGATGCTTCATAACAGGAACGAAATAAATGTTATGTTTTAACAAGTAAACGTATTTTATGGACACATGGCCTGGTTAAGATACTGCGATACTAGCAGTGTTACTTGTTATTTGAGGTAATATTGAATTGTTACTATGTTTAGGAAAAATACGTAAATTCAGGGCTTTCACGCCTATCAATAAAGATATTTATCCGAAGTGCTGTATCCCGAGCGATTTCATGGGCTGCAACGCTGTTTCACGTGTTCATCTGTAAACAAATATGCGTAAGAAAATGTCACCACAAGGGTATTGCAAAAAAAAAGAAAAGAGAAACAAGCGACGTGTTTATTAGGAATTTCACAGTTCTTGTCAATAGTTTTGTTTTTACGTATTGATGATACTATACGTGAAAATCTAGAGATAGTCTAACATTTACGCTATACTCGAGTTTGCTGAACAAAATTGAGGTGCGGCTAAATGTGTTACTCTTTCCGATGAAGCAAAATACTGCAGCTTTTTGCTTTGACATAGAGTGAACGAATGGGCTAGCTTTTCTTAGTAAATCTAACCTTCTTGTACTCACAATAACGTCACGTTTGGGTCATACATAAATATATTAGTCCTAATAGTTTTACTGGATGTTAGTTAAGACAACAACTAAGGTTTTAAACACCGTCAGTCAGCTGTGACAATCATTAAAATGTTCTAAATAGTTCCAAAGTTAATTAGTTTAGTGTTAATACTGGAATCACGAGGAATGAGTAGCTCCTGGTTGAGATTACAAAGGACGCCTGAAAAAAAATCACAAGAAGGAGATAATTCAGATTCATCTTTGGGGGGGGGGGGTTATGCTGCTGCAGTAAATGTGTCCATGTAATCACTCATTCGCTCCTATAAATTCTGTCTTCGAAAAACTCAACTGCTAGCTTTTTTTCTCGTCCCCACAGGAGCACGGATGCCTAATAGCTTTGACTGTACAAACACATAAAAAATGAATCTTTGTTCATCTGTTTACCCCATGCCAGGTTTACAGCACTGTATGTTGCAAAACCGTCAATATAACTCGGGAGGTAATATACGGTGATTCAGACCCACCCGGACCTTACAAGTGAGTAATGTATTTTGCTGTTTAAATATACGAACAAGTCAAGGAATGCAATTGCATGACGTGCTGAAGATTTAGATGCATATTTTACTTAACGATTTGAATGGAATCATTAGGAAACAATCAGGATGCCAAACTTTTACATCGCAATGTCGGAGATAAGGGCGAGATTAATTTCATTGATTGACTGATTGCTTGATTGATTCATTGATTGAGTAACTGAATGATCGACTGACTGATTTATTAATAACGCGTTTAGTGAGATGCCAAAAAAATTGGGGACAATTTCGACGAAGACGTTGCGTAAAATAAGCATACAAATTCAGTCCAGATTTGATGAACACGTAATGGAATATAGAGCTGTGAGGCAATTTTCTTATCAAAATTAACTGCTAGGCTACTTGAATAAACATAGTGGGGCTATAGTCTTAGCCATGAAATATTATGCTAGACGGCCATACCTGAATGAATAAAGACTGAAGAAGGCCTGATACCTTGTTTGGATAAAATGTACCGCGCAAAACTAATCTAACGAAAAACAATACGCAGAAAAATTACAGACCTTGCCTCCCATTTTAACACGTCCAATGTAAACACTTTATACGTGTGCCTCGAGGTTGAGACGAACTGATGGGGTGTTTCTAGCTTTCTTTGCTTCACAGAGCTTTGTATTGAGATATTACTTACTTATTGTAGTAAGAGTATTTCGTGTTTCGAAAGTATCATATCTATTTAAGTAACAGCATGATTTCGAAGAAACACAAGGTCTGACTAAAGTGCCCAACGTTAAGAAGGGCTCTCGGCCTTGATGTTTTTCACATTTGCCCATTTTTAGAAGGTTGTATTGACGAGAAGAAACTGGCTAGAGTTTCTGAGTTTCAGAAAATTCTCACTAGACCCTATCCGATGCAGCAGAATTCCTCTTAGACTCCATGCAGAATCATTTGATAAGGTCTGCGGGAGTCTTGTCCTGGGCTCTATTTCATACTATTTGAGGGATCGTTCCAAAACCTCCAGTTAATTGATAGTAGACACCACACAGCAAGCTGAAGGCGGTACGCCAATCACCGGTGGAATGCTCAAGTCAACTCGCTTCGGCTTCAACACAGTTATCTTAGGATGCCCTGACGCACGCCATGCAAGCTCGAATGCGAAGCTCCAGCAGACTTGCACACGTTACTGAAAAAAGTAACCGATTACACTTACAATTACTTCACTGTAAAATTGACCGATTACAATTACAATTACAGCCTCAAAAAGTAATTTAAAAATTACTCCAAAGTAATCGATTACTTTCCACATTACTTTTCATTCAACTTTTTTTATTACGGTAGCATAATCCTTAAGATCTCACACGCAGTTGTTCCGAAAAAAAACGAAAACACATTGATTGTTTTTGCTTAAAGCTGATTGAGTGACGCCAACACACCCGATTTCTCTCGTAAAAAACAAATAAATAGTTGACATGAGAATTTCATGTCAACTACCTAGTTGGTAAACTTTCTCGCATTGTCGGTATTGTCGCTCGTTGTCGGAGTGTTTTACCCCCCAACATGAAGCTACAAATTTACCACGCTCTTTTTCAATCGCACTTAAACTATTGCCATCTCGTGTGGGCTACAACGACAAAAACTAATCTTCAAAATGTACTACTACTGAAAAACAAAATAGTACGCTATACGAGGATGTTCCGTATACAGACCACACAGAACCTTTGTTTACAAAATTTAGAATACTTCCTGTTGCGAGCATGTACGAATACCGTTTACTCTGTGCAATTCGTTTTTCATCTCAAGCATTTGTAGATTTTTTGTACATTATTTCAGGACTCAAAATGAACGAAAGTAATGTTAACACCCGCCGTACCGAGACATATGTGCTTCCTCAATCTCGCACAAACTATAACTTTCAGTCACGACATTATAATGTACCATGCTTACTAAACAAGTATATCACAAATAACATAAACATATACACGTTAAACAAAAAAGATCTCCGCTTGTATTGTGTGTAGCTTCGCGTAGTGGGATTTTGAATTGAAAGTTTTTGCTGTGATTTTTTGCTCTTTTTATTTATGTATATATATAACATATGTTTTTCACTGTCAAAGCTGCTGCCAATATAACGGGATCCCAGACCCAGTAAAGCTGATTTTTAACAGCTTTTTGTCTGGCGATCCCTCCAGTTTTCTGGAAATAAAGATTTGATTTCATTTGATTTGATTTGATTTCATACCCGGACGTACTCTCCGGTGTACCCCCCAAAACAAATGTACCGAGGAAACTAAGCATAGTGAAGTGGCCTACTAATCCTCGAGGTACAGTGCTTACTGGTTCGGAAGAAGAGAAAAATAATTGACCGTTGCCCAGAGCTGAGTGACTCCAGCACTTCTAACCCCCTCCCCGCCCCCCCCCCTCCAAAAAAAAATAATAGAAAATTGGTAATGGGTAATTTTGTAATCGATTACAACAAAAAAGTAATTCAATTACAAGGATCGTTACTTCTTAAAGGAAGTAATTGAAGCGTTACAACATTACAGTAAAATGTAATCGATTACAATTAATCCATTACTTGTAAAGCATTACGTACAAGTCTGGCTCCAGGCTTGTTTTTGAACATTTTGAAGTACTTTTTAATATAAGAAACCACTTTGAGGCTCTGTTATTGACCAGAAATTATTACTCACAAAAACGTTATACGCGTTTCTTCAATAAATAAACGGTTGTTAATCGGCATAGGTGCGAACTAACGTAGCCACTCGTGCATTGACATAGCGCGTCGTCTGCTCCCATCCTACCAGCTCCGTCACAGGAGGACGCCCACTAGGTGGCGCCACCAAAACATCTCGTTGCAACCATTTCCTCTGACGGGAGAAAAAAGTTATGGAGTATTCTGCCCAATCGTACCCAGTTAGCAATCAAACAACCGTTCACGAATTAACTGCATTGTGCTGGCTGCTGATTCTTGTACATTTTATGCTGTCAGCTGGATTTAGAGGACGCATTGTTTTCACGTTGTACAAAAACACTTCCCCTCACACTTCGTTTATAATTTGTAAAGAAGCAGAGCGTTATGACTAAGCTTTATCGATAAGACTACCGCAAGATTGCAATTGCTCTGCGCATTGTATGGCAAATTGATGAGTTTATGGAACGATATTGAGTGAGATGGATTTTACTTTTTAGTTCTGTTGATTCATTACAAAAAAAATATAACAAACGCAACAAGTTTAAGAACATTTAATTCAAAAACTACATTATACAACTTAAAAAACGCGTGTCTAGCTTTTTTTTAATTTATACTATGCGCTTGATCTAGTGTTTGAGACTTTAGTAACGCTGTGCCTTTACATTCATCTAAAAACGGGCAATTAGAAAGATAATGAGTGATACAGGTTCAGAACAACAAGTACTTTTTTATTTGTTGATGACGCGGTTGGATCTGATAAATTAAAAAACTAAACGACACGGCCGCGTGGTCACGGCGTGCGACGTTCTTTATTGCTGAGGAAATCTGGAATGCTTATCTTGTAATGGAGATATTTACAACCCCGAGATTAAGTTGTGTTTCGGGTGAAGGTGTGAACAAAAATGGCGAGCCCAATAACTTAAAAACTGTCACGTGACGTTTTCAACTAGTCCTATATCCTGATGTTAATGTCGTCCCACAACCAGCACTGTCGGCATATTGTCACTGAACGCTCCTATGGCCACTGATAAGATGAGAACGACAGGGAGGTTTTCCAGTTCTCTCGCCTCTAGCTGGGGCTTCCTACCTTGGGTGACACTTCGGCGTCTCGTGAGCTTCAAGCGTGCACGCCCGGCGAAAGCACGGCGGAAGGCAACCAGCGTGTGCTCAATGCCGGGCATCCGAAAGGGACGCCCGGACGCATAGCCTCCTATATACTGACAAAGCCTGGCAGGTCGCAACGAGAAGCGGCCGCCGAAAAGGAAAAGGTGGAGCGGCAGACAACGGATGAGAGGAGAGCCACGTGACTGGCGCCCCGCTGCGGCGAGACGCAGATGCACACTTCCCCCGAGCGAACAAGTGTGTTTCGGGTTTTCCCCGCTGCAAAAGCTGTGCGCTGACACCCAGGTTCTCTGAGAAATTGCACTTTGTTGCTCTGTGATACCAGATCCTCGAGCTCCAAATGTGCGACCGGGTACTCTGTGGCTCCGTCGTTGAACCGCCAGGCTTTGTGAGTATAGAGGGCGCTATGCCTGACGTTTTCATCATGTCAGTGGCTATAGCCAGAGCCGTTTATACAGAGAGAGTTTGGCAAATGGGTGGAGTTTGTTTCCCGCCAGAGCCAGCGGATTCAGTGATAACACAAAATGGCGTTACTGCTTTTTCTTATTTATTCTTGAGAAATCGCATCGAATTTCTGTGAGTCAGAGCCCCGAAAGGGCGGACGGAAGCAGTCATCCCCCGGTTGTCAGACTACGCTCCTGTGGTTGCCAGACTGTCCAAATCTCGTTAAGAAGGCCAAACTCTCTCAGTAGAAACGGCTCTGGCTATAGTTGTTCACCATCGTTAGTAGATTATACCAGTTGTAAAGCTACCACGGAGGAGGGTACCCGTTCTCACCCCTTCAGTCAACCTCCCGTCGTTTGAAGCGCCATACTAGTTTGAAAACTGCATTTTCGATAGAGTACGGCGAAACGCCATCTAGACGTTGTGCTTCAAAACATATGCCCTTGATAAATACACTCCAGTTAACATAGAATCCGCCCTGAAAACGGTGGCGCTCCGAACGACGGGAGGCGGGCCGTGGGGAGAGAGGGGCTATTGCTCGTGGAAGCAACGTCCATGGGCAGTTCCGTAACTGAGTCTATATAATAACGTTGGTTGCCATTAATCTGTGCTCCATGCAAAAGAAAAGCAACCTTTAGTTGTGTTTATCCTTCAGCATGGCCCCTTTAAATAATCTAATTATAATAATACTTTTCTTTTTATCAACAGCATTGCGATACGTGTAGGTAATACGATGTACAATTCCGGCCGACTGGGTGTGGTGCTAGAACCCCTAGGTATTATTCCTGGCGGCATTATTCCAGAAATGCGAGAGGTAAGTAGCTCAAGCACCAATAGTTGGATACGGAACAAAGCCTTATTATGAACCTTGTGCCTGGGTTCTCTTTCAAAAGACCGATCTCAACAGTTAGTTTTGTTACGCCGCCGCTGCCTGCATGGATCATGGGAAGTGTACTCTTGCACGCGCGGCATCCCCGCTGGAGCTCCGCGCGAGCAAAACATGACACGGCACGAGTTATCTCGTGCACTGGCGCCCCTTTTCCCCGTGAACCGCAGTTTTGCCGGCTTCACGTACGCGTGGAAAGCTTAGCGAAATCGGTCTCTTGATAGTTTTAGCATATAGTGTAATCACATGTAGAGTGCCTCAATGTCCTTCTGTATAGGGTGATGCCTTTGTTTGTAGTACCCGATGCCGACAGCACGCGCTCACAAGGAAAATACAAAGAAATCGCAGGAAACAAAATGTCTCCGTAGCACAGTCAGCGACACGAGCCCGTGCAGGGACACGCTCTTTCACGCGCTTCAGAACAAAAAATAAAAATAAGCAGTTCGAAACAAAATGGCCAGATGTCATCACCCCAAGCAAAGCGCACATGAAGGCACCCTTAATCACATGCATAGCCTACTATAGATAATTGCAAGCATGGCGCCACGACGTTGTGCCCCATGCGTGCAAGCACGAGCAACGTGCGCGAGGAACGTATAACTTTGGCATGCTCCTAGTCGCACGGGTGTGCCTGCTCGAGCAGGAACATGGCTGCGGCCAGTGGACCAGCTTGCAATCGTCTATATCGGTTTATACGTGGCGTCGGCACGCGTCTCCGACTGGTGTGTTTGGCGCCATACATTGAACCCACAGATCCTAAGGCGTCCTGAAGTGGCGACAAATGGCGTCACGTAAACCGGAGTGTAATGCTGTTCGGATGTCGCCATCCTGGCGTTTGGGCGTAGAAGTTCCGGAAACAGAGAGCACGAGAGAACGCGAGTCTCGCTGTCGTCGCGGCGTCGCAACTCTTGGTTGCCGAAGCTTCGTGGACTGCCGGAGAGACACCTCCGGCAGAACAGACGTCAACCGCGTCCACTGTGGCACCGTCGAGATCGCGGCCACGGTGATCGCGGCCGGAGAGAGCATGATACTCGTATGCCATCATAAAGCGGAAATCGAGGGACCACTTTTTTTTTGCCACGGTAAACACACCAGTCGGAGGCATGAACCGGGCACCGTGATTGGGGGAAATCCTGTAAGCCTGGGATCAGTGCAAGGACTGGCCGCCAAATCTGGGAGAGAGGAAAAGAACGAGGCAGGCTAAGACCCCTGATAAAAGGAAGGTGGCGACATCTTGCGCTCTACTTCTCTGGCGCGCACAATTTTATCTTTATTTTTTGCTCTTTCGCATTTGCTCGCCGGTGGTAGCGCCACCTTCTCCGCTGCAATATAACAATCGTGTGTGTGTGTGTGTGGGGGGGGGGGATATTTGGGGGGAATGTAACGATTACTTTGCAAGAGCAGAGGTACCCAAAACAGGCATCCTCTCTGTGCACGACTAACTGGGGCTCTCAGCAAGTGGCTGAGCTTTCATTTTCATGGCTGTTGAGAGGGCTATAACAGGGGACAGAGAAAAAGCAAATTCTCACAGAGAAATCCTGAACAAGACCCAGGGATACTACCGAGTCATTTTAGCTTAAAGGGTAACTGCAAATAAAAAAAAATGTTTTTAAACAGCCTAAATGGGACAAGCATGTCACAAAACAAATCTTCCGCGAAAAAACAAATTTTTTCTAGCAATATTTACGCCACAGGACGTAATTTAGTCGGGGTCACAACTTCTCCACATTTAAAACTCCCGCTCTTTCGACGCGCGCGAAGTGGCTGTTCTACGTCACTCCGTGGCGTATAGCAGCCACTCCGTGACGTATAATACCAATTTTGTGGCGCGCGATTTAAAACGGACGAAATAGCCGCAAACTAAAATCAGTCTCGCGCAATAAATATTGCTGTAAAAAAATTAGTTTTTAGGCGGAAAAATTGTTTTGTGACATGCTTGCCCCAATTAGGCTGTTTAAAAATACACTTTTTTTCTTTGCAGTTACCCTTTAACAATGTTATCTCCCAGGCTATAAATTACCCCAGGCCGGGTCATCACTCTTCAAATTTAGATGGTAGGCAGCGCTTATGCAGTGCGGACTTGAACGCAACTCTGCACCCATGCATCGTTCTATCTGCGCGGTATTACTAACATAGTACAAAGCCAGCGCTATATCAGCAGAGTCTGGAGAGTGCTTGGCCCGCGAAAACGCGGCGCGCGTGTCCAACGCACGCGCCGTTGCCAAGGCAGGTGTACCTGCTTGTGCAACGAAATTCTGCCGCCTCCGGCGTGCTCTCAAGGTTGCTAGGCTATGTAAACTGTTGCACACGTGGATAGTATGAAAGCAGATATATTAAAACATATCTTAATCCGATAAATAGGTTCGAATTTGACTTAGACGTCATAGCAGACTCGAGTTTTATTTTTAATTAGAAGTCCAGGAGTCTCTAAACCGCACCTGACAGTTGTCATGTACGGAACGGCATACTGAGTCAGCCGCGCACTCTGCGCACGCGGCAGAGAGGTTCTCAAATTACCTCACTGTTTACCCGGCTGCCATTGGCTAGGCGGATAGCTACTTCCAACGCCCGCGCGGCGCGAGCGTTTTTTTTTTCTTGCTTGGGTAAAAACAGGCGCGTTGGCAGTAACGAGTGCGCGCGGATCTGAAATAAAACCGCACCGACGCCGACACGCGAGAATCGCATCCGAAAACATAACGTTCGTGTTGCATCTATGTGTATATGTTTGCATTTATCATGTATGTATGTATGTATGTATGTATGTAGTGTATGTATGTATGTATGTATGTATGTATGTATGTATGTATGTATGTATGTATGTATGTATGTATGTATGTATGTATGTATGTATGTATGTATGTATGTATGTATGTGCGTGCGTGTATGTACACATTGCGACACTGTTAGCGCGAACACGCCATCGGCGTATTCTCGCATTTTACTTCTAAATAGTATTGGCAAGCACGAAATTTTACCGCTTACAATATAGAACTAAATGAGCTCTGTCCCTAAAAATGATAACTCGGGTGGCATCCTTTGGTTTCAAAGAGAGCTGGAAAAACCGGCGATCGCTTGTTCGCGCTAACAGTGTCGCGCTCTGTACCTGTATGTATGCATATATGTATGTATGTATGTATGTATGTATGTATGTATGTATGTATGTATGTATGTATGTATGTATGTATGTATGTATGTATGTATGTATCTATGTATGTATGTATGTATGTATGTATGTATGTATGTATGTATGTATGTATGTATGTATGTATGTATGTATGTATGTGCGTGTGCACCTGTATGTATGTATGTATGTATGTATGTATGTATGTATGTATCTATGTGTGTATGTGCGTGTATGTACATGTATGTATGTATGTATGTATGTATGTATGTATGTATGTATGTATGTATGTATGTATGTATGTATGTATGTATGTATGTATGTATGTATGTATGTATGTATGTGCGTGTATGCACCTGTATGTATGTTTGTACGTATGTATGTATGTATGCATGTACGTATGTATGTATTTGTATGCATGCATGCATGTATGCGTGTATGCATATATGTATGAATGTATGTATGTTTGCGTGTGTGTGTGCGTGTGTGTCTGTGTGTAAGCCTTTAGAAAGCACGACCTTCTCTTAATGAATGTTTCGTGTTGATAATAATTTTTACTGTGCTCGGAAATATCTGCTTTAATAGTTCTGTAAACATTGCGCTATATGCTGCGAACTATGAACCACGATGTTAATTTGTGCAGGCAAGTATGCAGTTGAACTACTGTTTATAGCTTCGCAGCATTTTGCTTGTAATTTGTTTCCCCTCTACAGACTTTCGATGGCATAATGGAGGTACTGAAAGCAGGGAGGCTGAACCTCAATGATGGTAAACATTTTACTTCGTTTCATATATGTGTACTCTATGCACTCCTTGAGTTATTGTGGTCTATAAGAATTTATTGCATGCGGCAGAGAAGCAGACTGTTCATATGTCACTCTTAACAAATTTGATTGTTGCGACAAAATGAAAAGCAAGAAACACTTGAAGAAAAAAGTAAAAAAAATAAAAATAAGAAACGCGTGACAACACAATCTGAAAAAAAAAAATGTGTAGGCAACGTACGCGTTCCCACATAGCAAACAACTTGACCTGAGCCCGCTCCTCCTGCGGGGCGGCGAAATACAAAGTGCGCTTGAACGCTTACAACAGTGGCTACAATAGGCCGCGAGCGGGCGACGTCTTCTTGGCTGATGGCCCCCAACGAGCCAATGCATCCCCGCGACGGTCGCCCCTGGGGCGCCGCGCGTGTCAAGGAAACCGAAAAAGCAAAACATCGCAAAAACAAGTTTAACCCTTCTTCCCATTGCCTAAGAAAAAAAAAAAGAGGAGAGAGGGTACGGAGGTTGGGGGAAGGGGGAGGGTACGTTTGTGAGATTTGGTTAGTGAATCACGTGTGTAAGAAGAAAGTACGGGAACGGCACGGTTCCATCGAAGATAACATCCACAATATAGGAGTCGTAATAGAATACTCACGTGGTTCAATTCCAGTCGAAAATACAGTACCACTATGAAAAGGTAGTCTAGGTTAATGCTCTTATTGATGCAAGTGTTCCTGGACTCTCATTTATTCCTTTTTCTATAGTACTGAATTTGTATTTGAGGTATGACTCTCGCTGTTCGCGCTCCCGGTTTTGATCTAAATCCAGTTTCCAGTAATGTCACAGATAATTCATCGAAAGAATGCTCTAGGAGACGGAGGTGTTTTGAAAGAGGGAGGCCTAGATAAGTTTTAGAGTGAGATCGGTGGTTGTTAAAGCGTAGTCTAAACGCTGTCTCGGTCTGTCCTACGTATTTCATTTTGCATACTCTACACTCTAGCAAGCTGCACTACGTTTGAAGAGTTGCATGTCAGTTCCCCTTTAATTTTCATCGAGTACTGCGAATGCGTGCTTTTGGCTATGTCTGTTTGTTGAATTTAGAGGCAGATTAAACACTCCGGTGTATTACAGGGCCTGCATTCGTTGCTGTCGCGGTGTAGAGTTTAACCGAGAATTTACTAGCGTGTCTCTAATGTTGCGTGATCGTCTATAGATCACCCCCGGTGGGGAGGGAAATGCGCGTTTTAAGCGGTCACTTTGCTCGAGCATGTTGTAGTGTCGTCTTAGAATATTATTTACGTTAGGATAGTTAGTGCTAAAGGTCAGACACAAATTTGTGCGTTGTGAGTTGCTCTGCGGGGGACGGTCCTCCAGGAGATCGCTGCGGTTCAACATTCTGACTTTATGGATCGCATTATCAATTACACGTGGTGGATATATTTGATGTGTTAACACGTTCTTGAGGTTTTGAGCGCTAGCGTCAAAATAATTTTTGTTTGAAGAGATGCGTTTGAAACGGTGGGCCTCTCTCTCTCTCTCTCTCTCTCTCTCTCATATATATATATATATATATATATATAGTTTTTTTTTTCTTTTCATTTTATATGCACATGGTGTCCGACAGGTCGGCTTTCTAATTTATTTGTGAAACTAGCGCGTTGCTCACAATTATCGCTAGAATTGGCGTTGAATAACATAGAAGACTAGGCTAGTTGGTTTGTTCCCGCTGTTGTTTGTCAGTGTTATTTCACTCTGTCCTTGTCGTTGCGCTGTTTGTACTTCTAATAATAATAATAATAATAATAATAATAATTATTATTATAATAATAATGATAATAATAATAATAATAATAATAATAATAATAATAATAATAATAATAATAATAATAATAATAATAATAATAATAATAGTCATTCACAGATCCGCATCAAAGTACAAAAAACCGTCTCACAAAAGCACTTGCGTGCTTCTCCGTGAGAACGGGCAGTCCGTTCAAACAATAGTTTTACGCGGGTACTCGGTTTTTACAATCCTACAACCATTTTCTTCAAACATCTGTTCAGTGTTGAGGCACAAAGGAAACAAAACAAAGACAAAATATATTTGCAACAATTTAGACATCACGTGCAGAGTACTAAGAAAATAACAGTGTGACCCATGTGCCAAATACTCACAAACTACAAAAAAGTCATGATTCCCTCAAACGACGAAAGCGAGGATAAAATATCGCAAAAGAAAATACACGATAGCAACCAAAAAACCAACACGTTTGGTCAAGTTGTCTAGTGTAGATACCTATAAGTAATTGTAATATTGCACTCAGAGAATTGGAGAACGCGTGAAGATTTCGCTTCCATGTTAATCTTGTACTAAACAAGAATACGCAGTAAAAAAGAAAAGGGCTCGCGAGAAGGATTAGTTAACTTTCAGTTTCCTGTATACACCATTTCCTCATTTCCTTTTCTACAAATTTTAAGGAGTGGAGAGTGTGTAAATTTTCAGTAAGTTTGTTCAAATATGTGGACACAAATATTTACGGAGCTTAGTTTTATAGTTGCCTTTCCAAATTTCCAAAGTTAGTATATATTTTTGGTATCTGAAGCTTTTCCATTTTTCTTAGTTGCCTTTGTTTGATGGTGTTTATTTCGAACTCGGATGTGAAGTAATGATTCGTTAGACTGACAAATTTGCGCAGTTTATTTACTGTCAATAGGTCAAGTTCTGACAGCTGATCTTCAAACACCATATTTTCAAGTTTGGTTCCATACGCGATATTCCGCACCATCCTTTTCATTAACTTATTTATTCTTTGTTTTTGTAGTTGGAGCAGCATGCATAGATAGTAATTCAATTTCTTAGTTCTGACTCTGCTAACATTTGTAAAAATTAATCGTCTTAGCCAAACATCTGCGGGGCTCCGCAATCTGTATAAGTATGATGATATTGTTCGTAATTCGTAAGTGATTTATTAGATGGCGTACGTGAAAATTCCACGACAGACGCTCGTCAAAATACACGCCTATATACTTTGTGTTGGTGGTATATGAAGGTGGCGTACAGCTGCACTGAGTGCATTTACTTGTATGCAAAAAGGTGGGTTTTTTTAGGTTAATACACGTTTCATGCGTTCGAAAGCACATTAGTATTTTTGTTTTTTATTGTTGACAAATTTAGAGCTTTTAGAAAGCCAGTTCATTACTTTACTGTTGTCACTCTGCATGATTTTGACTGCCGTGTCCTAATTATCATTTGCCTGGTCCTGGTTGCGTGGTTCTAGTGCTGTATCATCAGCGTATTGATAAAACTTAAATTTTAGAGGTAATAAGGCTAGGTCATTCATGTAGATGTTAAAAAGCATAGGGCCTAAAACAGATCCTTGAGGCACACCGCAAGTTGTGTGCACGGCGTCACTGATGCATTTTTCTTTCTTAGCTCGTTGCTTCCGGTTGGAAAAGTAATTTTTAAACCAATCTAGGAAATGCCCCCAAAAGCAAAGGTTTTCTAATTTATGTAGTAATATGGAATGGTCAATCGTGTCAAATGCCTTTCTCAGGTCAAGCAATATTGCAAGTACTACATTATTAGAATCTATTTTTTCATTCATGTAATCTGCCATGTATTCATGTAAAAGCGTAGTACTTAATTATTGCCGAAAGCCATACTGGGTGTTGCTAATTAGTGAATATTTATCACAAAAGGAGGTCATGATTTTTAAAACAAGATTTTACATTATCTGCGAGATAACGGACATGAGTGCGAAGGGATCGTAGTTGCTTAATTCCCCTTTTCCTCCTTTTTTTATAACTAGGCTGGACTAGCGCAACTTCAAGGTTATCGTGTATAATTCCTGTCTCCAAAATTTCATTTATTACCGCCAGCAAAACATGTTTTAAGTTGTTTTAGTTCACTTTTATGTCTCGTGGTCTTAGTTGATCATATCCCGCCGGTTTTACGGTTGACATACTGTTAATTGTATCTTCTAGATCTGTATCTGCCATTTGTGGTAGGTATGCCGAGTTCTGTACATTTGACTGGTTTTGCAGTTGCTATGGTATTGTTTACTGGCCAACGCAAATCTATGTACAGCTTTAGCGAAGTTGTAATTGAAATTGTTACCGAGTGTATAGTAATGGGTGACTCCAAAGCTTTTTTTTTTAATTTACATTCGTCAACGCTGTCTTTAGGTGGTTTTCCCATTATTTGATTTACAATATTCCACGTTTTCCTTAGGTTTTTCTCTCAATTCCGGAGTTGTGTCATATGGAATATCTTTCTTGCTAGTCTAATCTTCGCCGTCACTCTATTCCGTACCTGCCTGAACTCTTCCTTTAGTGTTGCACCTTGGGGGGTTTGCTTACATCCATTCCAAAGTGTACTTGTTTCATAACTTAGTTCTAGTATTTTGTCCTTAATCCAGACAGCTCCCCGCTTCCACTGTTCTAGTCTTATTTTTTAATAGAGCTGTTACGTGTTCCTTTGAATATTTCTATCAATCTTTTGTAAAGGTTTAGGTGGTCTAGGTGCAGTAAAGCGTTCCAGTTATATCCTCTAGGTTCGCTGTCTATATTTTGTTATTTAAAATTTCCTTGTATTCTTTTTCCGGCGAGCTTTTGGTTTCGACCTCACGCATAACATTTAAAGCGACGAAGTAGTGATCACCTACTTTTTGTTATATTATTGCCGCTATAAAATTTAAGGTACAAGTACGCACTATTATATCGTCGATATAGGTTTTTGTCACTTAATCACCTAGGTATTCTTCTCGTGTGTAACCGTCATTCATATTTTCCAATCGGTAGTTCGACAATATATCAAGAAATTCGTCTACTCCGGTTTTGCTGCGGCACATAACATTGATGTTGAAATCGCCTACTAGTACGACATTGTCATTGTTATTAAAGGTGCTCAAAACTTTGATGAACTCATCGTAGAATAAGTTTAGATTTCCATTGGGTGGTCTAAAGATAACACTTCAGGCCTATGAATAATAAATACAAGAACTTCTGCATGATTGAATACACAGAAAGAATAAAACACATAAAGGATGAACACAGACACACACAGACCATTCAATGAGCAACGAATGTCTGTGTTCGTCCTTCATGTGTTTTATTCTCTCTGTGTATTCTGTAGTTTTCAACGCGCTCTGCTACGTGTACTTGTGCATGATTCACGAACACCTCGGCACGGTCCGAAGATCAATCGTTTTTACAGCGGAGCTGTTCAGGGCTATAGTTTCCCCAGGATTGTGTCCGCCGTATTAGAAATGATGACACCGAACTCTGGACAGCTACCGCCATTTATGAGCGACGGCGGCAGCCAGACAACTGGTTGCCGCCATTGCTCATAGATGGCGGCAACCTTCTTCGAAAGAAGAGCGGGAGCGGAACAAGCGGCGATGTGCGCAGCAGCGCAAATGGTTCCGCAACCGCCGCGAAGCCGCTATCGCCTAAAGTTCCACTGCGTCGAGCGCTTCAGATTCTCTTGCGAAAGAAGAGCAGATCGCTCGCCTGGAAAGCCACCACCAAGAACAGAAGCTACAGCTCCACTGCTCTTCCCTCTTGACCGAAGTGTAAAGGTTGAAAGTTTTTTTTATATAAGCTCCTATTCCTCCCCCTTTTCTGCCCTGTCGACGTACTGAAATTGAATAGAATCCTTCTATATAAAACGGTAACGGTTCTTTTGCCCCATTGTTTACTTCAGTTAGTATTATTACATCGATATCTACGAGCGAACTAGCAAGGTATACACTAAGTTCATCCCAATGCTTTTTAATGACTCTGATGTTATTTGAACGACCTGTAGAAGCTGTTCTCTCCTGCTTTCCCTCTTTTGCTACAATATTTTTTTATATATCTATTACCGTCGCTAAGTCTGGTACACGCGACCATTTTATCGAATTTTGTTCAAGTCATCTTCCCTGTTGATACGTAGCACTGCCGACCCTTCCCTTTATCTGACCAGTATTTTTTATTTCTCATCCAAACAAAGCTGTATCCCCTGTCCCTTACACATTCCTTTCCGTTCCAAAACAGCCATTTGCTGCAACTTTGTCAAGTTCTCATTGATGAGGATATGATCAGCCTTTTATCGCGATGCGCTTGCTGACCCTCCGGCCTCTTAACGATCTGTCGTTGAATCGGACAATAATCGGGGCAATCTTATCATCTCTCGCTCTCAGTCTGTGCATGATCTCGATCTTATCTGTTCTCTGCGAATGATAGGTCGAGCCTCGTTGTTTGATTTTTGAAAAGTGTTGGTAGGTTTTCGTTTACGTGTGGAGGCAATCCCATGGATTTCAATGTTTCTACATTGTGAATATTGCTCCATATGTTCAACTGCCCACTCTAGGTCCTTCATTTG
The DNA here is from genome assembly GCA_037355805.1 of Ixodes ricinus. Lineage (NCBI taxonomy): Eukaryota > Metazoa > Arthropoda > Arachnida > Ixodida > Ixodidae > Ixodes > Ixodes ricinus. The sequence goes on from JAZHYW010023583.1 coordinate 48,728, forward strand.
CGCGTCATTAAGAAATGCAAGCTGTTTGACCTCCGTTGTTCTTTCCTTAGGTTGTTCGTGACAGTAGTTAGTGAGTCGATCTTTTTTAGGATATCGTCGCACTGTTTAGGTAGCAAGTTCGCTGATTTTTTATGGATTCAATGGTTCTCTCCTGATTATCCAGTTTTTGGATCGTAGTGTCGTGTTGCGCCGACTGCAGATTCAGCTTATTTTCGATGTTCTCTATCCTAGTCAAAATCTCAGTCATCTTTTCGTTTGTCAGCACTATTTGCGCCATTATAGCCGCTTGCCCTTGATCTGAAGTTTCGGCAGTGGCCTGTGCAATCTGGTCAACTCCCTGCTGTTTTTGACGTTGGATGTTCAGTTTACAGGTTGCACATAGCCAAGTCCGAGAACTTACCGCGTTCTTGAGTTTTTCGGTGACACCCGGGCACTTCCCAATATGGTAACGGTTGTTGCATTTCAGTGCATTTTAACACTTGACTATCATCCGTCACTTTTCTTATACGTGCTAAACAAACATTTTCTTCGCTGTCAGACATGACTTAGTACCGGAGAGAGCAGTCCAGCAAAATGTACAATGCAAGAAACAAAAAACATCCACCTGAGGAGCAGAAGCGAGATTGTTATGTTCCGCTCGGTCACTCCGCCGGACTGATGGAGTATTGAAAGAGTAGATCGCAGCGCCTTTCTTAAATATTTGTTTTAGCGCGTTGCGGTTCATATGGCAGCTCTAAGTGGTAGAACAACCTAGGTTGAAGAACATAAAGATTCGACTTTTTTTTTTAAAGCCCGTTTTTGTTATGTGACCGGCAAAAGCAAGGTTATATTGGCAGCCCTAACCGCTAAAGGTTTTTCTTCCCACATCCCATGAACGTAAGTGCTTCTGTTAGCGCTCAATATCGCTGAGGATGCCATTTCGAACTCATTCTGTTAGCAAAGTCGAAGGTATGGAATGAAAGTAGGCAAGCTCGTTTGAAATAAGCTGTAATTAGCGACCTAACGACATTTAGCGCCGTTGTAGTAACTCCGGCCGGTGGTGATTCAGCCAAAATATGTCGGCTCAACGACAACTGGGAGCGATAATGTAAGAAATGTGTAAATTCTGGAAAGCAAATGTTTGCTGTATTTATACACATATATCTAGAATCAATTCGCAATTCAACATGAAATGTTTCAGCTGCGCGTAATGTACTGCAAGTAAAGAAAAATCAACTCTTTTGTATATGTTTGGACCGTTTTTTGTTTTGTTTTTTCAGTCGTAAAAGTTATTGTTTATCTGACTGACTGGGACGACTACGACGAAATGAACGAGGCCTACTCTAAATGCAAGTATATTTAGATTTTCATGGCTGCTTCTCTAGCTCAAGATGTCACTTAGAAAGCACAGGATATATGTCGCGCTCTCGTTCTCTATACAGATTTTACCGGCAACTATCCAGCGAGGTCAGTGGTACAGGTGAAGATGTTACCTGAGGTGAGACAATCAGTCATAAGGAATACAATTCCCGAGAATAACGGGTCCTCATTCAGGCTCGTTGGAGCTGAGATAGGAAGCTAGTATTTAATTCTGTATGTTGTGAAATAATGTCAATGATCGCCGAAGATGCTGCCATTCAAGTATCTTGCTGACCTTACATGATGGGTTTCAACTAGCTTGTTCAAAATATGTTAAAATGCTCGTGCTCGTTACGCATACCTAATTAAGGCAGTATTGTTCACAGCGTGTCAATATAATTCTCGTTTGCGATGAGACGAGCTAGGTAATTAACTCAGATAAATTAGTGAACTTCTTAAATATTAATTTGTGCGCATACAAAAGTTGTAGAGCGTGTCAAGAGACATCCCATCGTGTAATTTTAATCAAGGTAGCCCTCGTGTTCCTACTGTTTCTGAGCTTTAAAAAAATGCGAGCAAGGCTTAAAGTAGTAAATCCCATGTGAATAAGGGAACTAACATCGCAGTTCGCTAGCAGGGCAGTCACGTAAACGTTTTTATTTTTTAACCTCTCGCAATAGGTTTTGGCTTATTTTTAAAACAACAAAATTGGATACATCGAGGCTACCTTGACGGAAACAACATGATGGGATGGCTTCTTAGCTCGTTCTGAAACTTTTAGCACTGCAGAGATTGCGTACATAAAATAATATTTTAAAGTTTGTTAATTAATCTTGCGTGAGTTAGCTGTCTGGCACGTTGAGAAAATATTTCGACTGGCTCAATGGGACTATAAAAATTACTGTGTTTCTTCGACACGCGAAACGTAGGGCCAGCTTTTTCGTTAACGTTTTGGCACAAGTTGGCTAAAACACAAAGCATATAGTGTAATTTGCACTGCTCGCCCAACTGCAATACTGGGGAATAGCAAGGGAACGGTGCTAAATGTGGCTCCAACAAAACAGTGTATGTTAGACCCACGACCAACTGCAATAGACCCTTTCCGAAATTCAGTCTGACCACTTTAATCACCATCATCATCGGAAAAATGGCATATGTGTCGTACTAATGGCGGCCTTCTGTTTACTGGTGAAGAAGAAGTTGAAGATGCTCCTTAGCAGATAATTGGAGGCTTATACATTCGTGACGTTAGCACGATGCGAAGCAGGAATTGAAATCAAGATCTGCGTAAGCGTACATTCTATAGCTCGGGCCCAGCCAATCTGTTGGTAGCATCAAGGTGCTCCAAAGCCCCTTGATTTGTAGAACTTTATCAAGCCGTGTACGTGGGAATACGCTTCGTTGTGACTGGTTGCATCTTTGTTTCTATCGTCACTGAAAGAGATCGAGAAAGAAATGTACAGTGAAGCGCACACTGTCGTTTGCAGTTGACTTGCATAAGTGCGGCGCCCAATAAAATACGGCATACTCCATTTTCATGGCCGCCATTACTACGGCAAAGTTAAACTGCCATTGGGGCTACCAGATGGCACTGAATTTCGAGAAGGGTCTATTCAATTCACTAAACAAAGCCAGTTATACTGATGATTGCAAACTACACACCATGTTCTCTTTTCAGGGCGCCCGAGTGTTTATCGAAGTCACCTCAGTAGACAGCGAAAACGAAACCCAGTGAAGTTGTTGCATGCGTTGCTACACTCAAAAATAAATGATATGAAGAAATCAACTTTGCACTTGATAATTCTATTTATCCGCTCCTAAAGATGTTTCTAAAACTCGTTTTGGTCGGCTTGAGAGCTAACATTCCCTTGGCCCGTACCGGAAAAAAAAATTGAATTGCGAGCTGCGTTTATACAATATGGGATTGATGCATTTTATATACCAATTAAATTAGTGCATAAAAATATACAGCTACCGCTGCGGTAGCTTGTAAGACACGCAGTCGACCTCTTGCTACGCACACCGATACACAAAACTACAATATAATATATACATACATTTGGAAATGGAATCAAATTTAGTTATTTTTGACAACCAAAATGCATTCCTCATTGTTGTTTTAACGCTAACATAAATTATGAACTATCGAGAGCAAAAAAAAAAAAACCTGAAGACCATCTTATTCGATGTGACTGCTACTCCCGCCAAAATGTTGTGCTGGCACTTTCGGTTTATTGTTGTAAATCTCGGGGTCATACACTTTGCTGAAATATTATTACATTTTATATATCATTCGGAAAAAAATCGTAAGACTGATCTTAGAATATTACGCGTTCATAAAAAATACAGGCACGTTCATTCGACTAAACGCGATGAAATGCGGTAGCTTTGCAAGAACATGGTTTGTAAAAACAATTAGGAAAGGAAAGGGTATGGTGATGAAAATGTTGTAATATACCGAGCACACATCGAAGACGACGTCCAGGACGGCGTCTAGGACGTTGTCAAGGACGACCTCTAGGAGGAGCTCTAGGGCGATGTCAGGGACGGCGTCGAGGGCGACCTCTAAACTTCAAGAACGACTTCTAGGACGACCTCTACGACGACCTCAAGGACGCCGTTGAAGACGACGTGGAGGATAACGTCAAGCATTTCGTCGAGGATGACGTGGTAGAGGAGGACGTTAAGAGCGACCTCCAGGACGACCTCAATGACGACCTCTGGTCGTCTTTGAGGTCGAGGACTACGTAAAGGACGTCGGTACAATCTTACGCCGGCGCTTACGAGCTTACCACGAACGGAACTTGCGCAACCGGCGCGTACATGACCTTGATTACGCCACCTTGAGCTTCTGCCACGGACGTTACAACCATTATTGGGGAGGAGATCAAACAATCATGCCTCCGGCGGCACGCTTCAGTTGTGGGGACAACAAACCGTATTTTCTTGTTTATTTTTGATCTGAGAAATCGAGGATGACGATTCGAAGGCCCCTCCTCGTGCGACTGAAGCACTGGTTAAAGCGAAGCGCTTCGTGCCCAGGCCGTGCTAGGCGAGGTTCAATTTCTTTGTTATGTTGTGTTAGTAAACACCGGGCTGTGGGGACAACAAGCTCGATAAAGTGCCCCCTATAGTTCGATCTCGTGCCCAATAGAACTTCGATTTGAGGCGAGGAAATCCAATCAACTCGAGCAGAGAAAAGAAAAAAAGAAAGGAGATCGATGGCCGAGTGGGCTAGCGCAACACCATGCTCTGGAGCACGTGGAGCGAATGCTCTGCGCTGCAGAATCCAGGGATCCGGATTTCAACTCCCCCGCACCCCTGCCCGTTTCGATCCGGGTCGCTAAACTCGTCAAATACGACTATCTTTGTGTTATGACATAGTGGAGGGCGGAGCCGAAAAATTGCAGCGAAGTTTTCTTTTCTAACAAACCCGCATATTTGTGTATCTTAGTGATGCTTTCCATTGAAGGGGCGAAAAATCCCTACCACTCCCTGGGCGCCGAACAAGAGCAGCACGAGAGAGCGCGCGGAGACAGCCGTGGTTCATACGTGTGACGTCATGACAAAGATTATCAGCTGCGACCGACATGTTTGATTGTCTCTATGATGGAGGCTTGGGTAATTGCATTCTAAAATCAACACCATCGAAGTTGATAGTCTGATATCGTTCTTATTTCCGCCGATAAGGCAGACATTTACGTAAAAGCGTCCCTGTCGTTCCTTTTATTTATTTCGGCCTTTGATCAAAGTGTAGCCCGACGTGGCTGGGTCACAACCAGCCGAGTAGCATTGTCCACTTTTGGATGGATTTCGCTTCCGGGCAGTTGTCTCCCCCATCGGCGGGATGAAATCATTTTATGGTAGACTTTCAAAAGATAAGCAAAACTGGAATTAATTATGCGCTCTTTAACGGGAATAAGAGTCACGTCAGGTTGTCAATATTGACGGTGATGTTTCGAGAACGCGAAGACACAAAGCTTTCATCGCACACTACCAAACTTGTCACCGCCGACTTAAACCGGCAGCATCAATTTTGTCGTTCACAACTGATAATCCTTACCCTGGCCTCAAAGGTATGAAACATAAAAGGAGCTAGGGCTGGGCGTCGATTAAAAATTTTAACCCGATTAATCGCCACCCTTTAATCGATTAATTAATCGATTAATCGGTTGCGTTGATTTTTATAAATAATATATTAAAAAGAATGCAACAACTCGTCTTGCCTTTGAAGACTTATTTTACTCTCTGTTACACGGCGCAAAGGACATTTGATACATGTAGTTCAACGATTCAAAGACTCAGATATTTTTGCTCTAGCTCCGAAGACAAAGAAGTTTGTCCATATTCTCCGACAGGAAGACAAGAAGTCAGGGCTTGGGCGATGCTTTCTTCTTTTTTCAGAGAAAGGGGCCTCGATGAGAAGTCGTTGATTGTTGTCTGCGTTTTGGCGGATGGTCCTTGCTGCAGCTACATGGGTGCTTCGCTCGTAGGCGATACTGAAGCGAACTTACGCTTCCACTGTATGAAAACGGCTTTTTGCAGATGATGCTGTGGACTTCTTTCGAGTTAAAAACTTCACCGCTGGAGTTTACTTTAAACCCAAACTTTCCAGCGAGATTGCCTTTCATACTCGTGAACTCGTCCATTTTTACGGGCCGAATACTGGAACAAGTTGTTTTTCTGCTTGTTTGTCTTTCCTGGGCAGGATGTGTAATAGATCCTCAACACGTGAAGTTTCGCGGTCGCGCGGGGATCAATTGCGGGCCCGGCTTGTTCGTCTGGCCTCGGCAGAACTGTAATGTATATCCTCGAACACGTGACGCTTCGCGAGCGCGAGAATTGAACCTTGCTCATAGCACCTGACTGGGGACGGAAAACCGCTCGGGACAGAACGAACGGATACATGCCACGCAGCGTTTTCCTTAAGGGGGGGGGGGGGGGCATGAGTCACCCCTAGTTCGGGCAGGTCGTCCAGGATAGAGCCATGCGTGCGTCCAGTTGACTTCTTTTTGAGTACCGATTAAAAAACCGATTAACCGGTTAAAAAATTTGATCGCGATTAAAGCCTTAATCGATTAATCGGAAGGTTAATCGATCAATTGCCCAGCCCTGGACGTCACTGGGCGCGTTTGCATACACCGAGTCTGGAACCGAGCCCCCTCAGCTGGAGAGTCGGGTCATGGCCGCTTGTGAGTTCAAGTGGAACGCGAACAGTTTCACTCCAGAATCTCCAGAACCATTATTTCGAAAATTGCACGCTGTGCTGTTCCTCGTCATATCGCTCAGTTGGAACGCCTCTAGCAGGGTCGTCGAAACAGGAGGACGGAGAGGGGGTCATCCCCCCCCCCTAGTGGCGTCGAAAGAGGGGGCAAGGGGCGGCATAAAGGTGTAAAGGGGGGGGGAGGGGGTTATCACCCCAGCCCCTGACCATAGCATTTCTGAGAGTTATAATAAAAAAAAATGAAATACGTTTGCAGTTCTCTGTAACGTCGAATTAGAGCGCAGCTCTTGAGGAGGAGGAGGGGAAGGTATGCCCTTCCACCTTCCTCCATACCCTCCCCTCCTCCTCTCCTGCCTTCCCACTTAGCGGGGAAACTGAATTGGTGTTGATGTCACGTGACGTCAGTTTCCCCGCTAAATTTAGCGGGGAAACATTCCATAATGTAACACGCGCGGTTATGCCAACGGCGACGCCGCTCAAGCCCGAAACGGGCGCTTCAGAGCTGGGTTCGAAAAATTGGGGGAAGGAACATCCCCCTTCTTCACTACCATCAACCCCCCCCCCTCGTCTCTCTCACTCTCTCCAAACAATTTCTGCGGCCCTTCCTGACTCCTATTTGTGTGTGCGAATGTGTGTGTGTGTGTATTGGTCGTACCTTTTTTTATTTCCCTTCCTTAAAATTTCCCTCGCCATCCCTCGTTGCCCCCTCTTCTCTCAAACACTACTGACGTCCGTCCCACACGGCCCCTGGGGTGACCCCGGTAGCGTTCTTGACAGTGGCGAAAGATGAGCTCTGAAGCCGCGTACACCGCGCACGGCTCCACAATATCACAAAGTTCAATCTTCGCCTCGATTCCGAATCGAAGATTTTGGCCTTAATATAAGTCCTCCCCAAAGTTGTGAAACGTCACTTCGTCGTCTCCAATAACCTCCACAAAGAACGATCTTTCGACGAGAAAGTCAAGAGCATTTACAGCCCGCCTAGGTACAATCTACGTATTATTGATTCTAACGCGGCGTAGGGATGTAGGGACATGCGGGAGCGACATCATCAGTGCAGCCGTTCAATCGCCTGGACCCATGGTGCTGCTCGCGCGCGCTCCGATGAAGCTCACTACGACTTTGTGTTTCACATTCTCGCCGGAATTTGAGCACCGAGAGAGCTTGGATGATTGACATTTCGTCCCGCGTGACGCCATCGTCGCGAGAGTCCAATCAGCACGCTCCGCGAACTTCGGCCCCAACTTTGTGTTTGACGAGTTTAGCGACCCTGGATGAGAATCGCACCGGCGTGCGGTCGCCTGGGGTCTTTAGCGTGCGTGATGCACGTTAAAGATCCCAGGCTAGCGGTTGTGCCAGCAACGCGTCTCGGACTGGTGTGTTTACCGCGCCCTATGAAGGTATCCCTGCATTTCCGCCTGATGATATCATAGAAGCGTAGTGCTGTCGCCGGTCGCGATCCAGGCGGTGCCCCAGCAGCGGTGGTAGATGTACCAGACGCCTGTTCTGCTGCGGGTCGTTCTCCAGTGTAACAGTTCTCGGAAGCTCCGGCAGTCAGAAGTTGGGACGAGGCGACGACAGCGACACCCGCGTTCGCTCGTGCTTTTCGCCAGCATTTCTACGACCAACCGCCAGGATCGCGACATCCCACAGCAGAACAATCCCGCTTCTTTAACGTCATTTGGTGACACTTTTGGACCACTTTTGATGTATGGGCGGAATGGGACGCTAAACACACTAGTCGGAGATGTGCTCCTGGCACGCATGGTACCAAGACATGCTGTTAAGTAATGTCACGTCACGTCATGTGAGGTAGTCGCGTGACTGACTGCGTCAAATCCAGTTAAATTTAGAACGTCACTAGATTTATTAACGTGGTTGGCACCGTGAAGTCACGTCCCATCCGACTTTGCACCGAAAGTCATGTTGCACCCTAAGGTATTCGATTTTCATGAGCCGGAGTCGAGTGTCGGTTTCAGGACAATCAGCATCGCCAAACATTCGCGTAATGGGTCGTGTTCAATTAAATATGAGAATAGCCGAACTATCACTATGTCTGAAGCTCCCCCAGCGCATGACTATGATGAGCAGTGACGTCTTCATGTGGCCGCTTATTCTAATGGCGAGTTGAGGCGGGGAAAGCTGTTCCTTTCTTCATTTTTCTGTGTCTGCCATTCGCGCCAAGAAGAAAAACTAATAAGTATTTGGCCAAGTTATCAACGTCAGGGATTAGTTCTTAGTGGTATTTACGGAAAGTACGAAAATTGTTGCACTGCCCATTTTTCACATACACATCATTTAGGCACCTAAACATGTTTTCGTTGTTGTTCAACTGCCTCCGATAGTTGTCCCCGTAAAGAGAAGCATTGAAAGGACTAAATCTGACTTATTAATTCGAGGTTACATAGAACTACAACTGCGTACGGGAAGGATACCGGAAAAGAAATATCCTAGTGGCTTCTGATGGACAGCAGGACATTTCCAGTCGCTTTAAATCTCGCAGTGTCGTTCTCAAATTTTCCCGCAGGCTTCTACCACCTCCGTATCTTGTTTAATTTTTGGATGCAAAATAAAAGCAGTGGAGAATGACAGTTTACATGTGACACAAATATAATTGTTGAATAAACACCCCCAACACAGAGATAGAGTCCCTGAGAATAAAAAAAAGTATTCTCTGGAAAAGTAACAAAAAGATAAAAAAAGGGGGAGGGGTATTTTTAAAAGCGTACAGTGTTGTAAAGGTTCCTCTGCCACGCATCTTTGGCACGAACCAGAAAGCGTGGCCACGGAAACTTAGATCTTTCAAAAAATACTCTCTAAAGAAAGTGCGTTTTCGTTGTGCCAGACGCTCGCGCCATTCCCCACAACGATGAACCAAGCAAAAATAATTTGCGTCTCTCAGATACATGGATTGCACTGAGCGCGAACCTTCTTTCGCGTGCATTTTGCACTACCTGTTTTCGCCTTCTCACCAATAATTAATCGCAATTACCACCAGCATATAGTGCGATGACGTCACGTGCAAGCCTTGTTAAACAGTTAAGTTTCCTGCTGAACTGCGATGTTCGCAACACCATCAAAAGTAGATGTCCACTGTCAGTTGCCTCAACAGTTGCCTGCGTAAGCTGATCATACGAGCACATCCCGTCGATCAGATATACTTTGTTCACGTCGTACAGTGATGGGCCGATAACAGCGGTTTCGATCGCTCACGTCAGCAATCTGACGATTGGTTGTAAAGTGAGGCCATAACAGTGGCATCAACAAGAACATTAACCTCGAGGTGGTATTTCGCGAAGTTTCGAGCTCATGCAAGCTGATGCCCAAATGTGATTTATAGTAGGATTATAAGCTAACTTTCGTCTGTCCTTCGCGCTTTTTATGTGTAATTAGGAATATCATTACATCTCTATACATTTCTTTTTGCAGTAAGCCATTGTGCATCAAATTCTTTTGAATATTACCATTTCTTATCTTATCTTATATTAATATCTTACAACAGCCAAATGACTAATCACGAAGCAGAAAGTGCGAAAACAAAAAAGCGTGCCCTGCGTTCTCTAACCTGTAAGTGACTATAAAAGAGATTCTCTCATTTGTTTACGTAGATCTCTAGAAATGTATAGTTTAAAATATATAGTAATTTTCGGAATGTTATATATCTTCCGAGCAAAATATGAAAAAAAGTGATGCGATGTGAAATTTCATGTCTTCTTGTTTTATTGTTAATGCATTGGTGCCCTGGTAGCATGCGCTGACCTTGGAATGGTTGGAGAACAAGTATTAAAGGTTCGCAACGTCGTCACGGGATGGCGCCACAGCGCCATCTACTACGTAGCAACCGTAGCTTGGCGGAAACGTGTCACCTTCGACAATTTTGGCGTCGCGCAGTGGGAGACTGCAGGTGTATCGCCGGGGTGCGCGGAGACATGTATGCGTTAACCCCACAAAAGTAACTAAATACCGTTACTCGTTACTCGCATAAAATGTAACTAAATACGTTAGTCGTCACCGATTCTCAAAAGGAACGCGTTACTTTACCTCATATGCAACGAGTTACTTTTCTCGTTTTCATTGAATGACCAGATACACAACCGCTTTTTTCTTTCGTGCTTTATTATTTTATTTTTAGTAGTCGTTGCACTTCAGCAGTAGCTGCCTCTCCAAGTTTTCATCAGCTATGTTTTCATGCTCCATTGAGAATACGTCTCTGGCAATGCTGAAGAGTCGTTCGATACTGACGCGCTCGAAGGAACGTCAGTGTTGTGCTTCAATAAGAGCCGATTAACCAGGGATTTCCCTTTCTCTTTTGCTCTCTCTGTTTCTAAAGTTCGAAGTTGACAATGGGTTTTTTGCCTTCCCGCGTTGGCAACCTCCGGGTTTACATTCGGTCTGTACACGAGTCGAAAAGGTTCATCAACCAACGAACCTCATTGTGTTCGCTGGGTGAAGGACATTGCCAGCTGTAGAGTTCGCCTGACGTGTTCAACAATAAACGTTACCATCTGTCATACCGTTTAGTTGCTTTTCGGGTTGCCCATCCGCCTTTGTCGGAATAGACGCATACTCAGGTTAGAATTAAAACCAGACTGTTTAAACTGGGTTGTACACGTTAGTCCTCAAAAGTAACGAGATACCGTTACTCGTTACTTGGCCTTAAAAGTAACTAAGTACGTTACTCGCTCCTTTTCTAAAAGAAGTAACAAATTACGTCCCTCGTTACCGAAAAGTGACTAAGTAGAAGTAACTCGTTACTAGTAACGCGTTACGTACATTTCTGGGTGCGTGTCAACCTACTCCGGCACCCCCGTTCAAGACGCTTCGCGGCGATAGACTGCGGGTGGCTCATTCCAAAGTATTAACCCACCTTGAGCCACCCATACACGCCGCCTCGCGGCGCCCCGCCGCCGGGCCAAGTACGTCCTATAGCTTCTCTGAACCCCACTGCCCCTCGGTTGCCTAGGTGTTACGTCATTCAGCCGGAGTATACCGGCGTGCGGGTGCGCGTCTTCGTCGCCCTCGGAAGCTCTTGCCGCCATCTTTGGAGACTTGTGTAAGCACACGGGCTGCGGTTCCGTTCTTCTGCCTGCCACGTCGTTCTTCACGCGCAGTCGTCTTGCCATGTAGCCGGGTCGAGAGCGCACAGTGTCGTCGCCCCTCTATGCAAAACATGGATGAAGAACAGCAAGATGGCTCTGTCCTTTTCTCGCGCATCGCGCGCACGTCCTTCCTGCACGCGCAAAGGGACCTGATCTGCTTGCACCAGGGGGAAGAAAGGTTTTGGGAATGTTCATCCCGCGGAAAAATGTCGAGAGGCTGCATTCACCAGGCTTGGTTATATATAACCGCTGATCGAAATGCTGACGCATTTCTTCGAGAATCAGCGTAACGGCAGCAGCAATTTTCGACGCGGAGGACCGTTTTGGCGAAGGTCAGCACACGAGACCTCTCTTGCCAAGGCGACGCTAGCGGACGCGACCGGTAGCAAATCTAAAATGTTACTCTAAACCAAAAAACCTCTTTTTCTCAAATAAGAGCCTTTTGTATGGGAAATAAAAATTGTTATTGTATCTTGGTGGCGTTGCAAGCGCGAGATGCTTGGGCTTCTGCGTCGCGGCGGAGCACCGCTATTCTAAAACTCTCTTGCGTAGCGTGCGTTAACGCAAGCGCTAAATTTAGCACTAGCGTGCGCTAATATTTGCGTACGTTATTCTAAAACCCTATTAGTGAGTTTTAGTATTGCGTATACGAGTGAACGCAAGCCCTGTGCGTTTGCGTTAGCGTTGCGTGTTCCACACTGCGCGTGCGCTGGAGCCCAAACCGCGGCCTTGGATTGGCGCATTGCGATTTCGCGCATGCGTAGCGTGGAACACGCAACGCTAACGCAAACGCATAGCGTTTCCGTTTGCTCGTATACGCAATACTAAAATTCACTATTATCTGGCCAAGTGTAGCGGTAGCGGTCTTCACCAGATGCCAAAGTTTACTACTAACCGTTATCTCGTTCAAAAGTTGTGATTTCCTAAAAGTGTTTAGTGAAAAAAGGGGTCCTGTTTTTGCCTGTTTTCTGTAGCTGGCGCCGTTTAGATCCATGTGTTCAAATACTTCGTTGGCTACCATTTTTCTATTGAATATTTCAGAAAATTTCAAAACGTTTGACTAATAGAACGGATTAGTTCTCAAAACTTTTGCATCTTGTTTGAAGCGGCGATGCGTAGTTCATTTTTGTGGTGAAAACACTTGACGTTTTTTCTTTCTTTCTGGGGGACACCCTGTACATTACACAATGTCAAAGCGAAGCAGCACACAATGCATTATGTGTTACGGCAACCTTTGTTATTTTGATGCTGTCACACGTGTGAATAATGCTTGGGTTAAGCGCGGTCGAAATGACACGTGTTTTGCTTATGTGCGCCGAAACTCGTAGAACATTCCCGCGGCCGCCTCTGACGCGGCCGCCTCTGACGTCTTACACATTCTGTTCTCCGTACCGTAAGTTCAATATTAGGGAGTTTTAGTTTTGCGCCTACGAGTAAACTCAAGCACTGTGCGTTTGCGTAAACGTTGCATGTTCCACACTGCGCAAACGCAAGCGCCTAAGCTGCGTCTTGGATTGGATGCATGGCGACAAGGCGCTAGCGCAGTGTGGAGCACGCAACACTTACGCAACACAACAAACGCAAACGAAACACACATTTGCTTTTGAGCACAATGGGTTCAGTAGCGGCAGGCGGCTGCCGAACGTTGCGAAGAGCGTTTGCGCCAAGCTTGCACACGCAGCTGCGTTGAAGCGCAGACGACCGCTGTCAAGAGTCACGAAGAACGGGCTATCGCCGCTTGCGGCTCATTAATAGTAAGCGAGATCCACGGCAACATGGCGGCGCCCGGTGACAGCTTCGACGTGGCCTGTCTTTGGGGGCAATCCCGCTGGTTTCCGCGACTCTTGTCCAGTTTGAACTATTAGCAGCCTCTGAATAACCATCTCCCGCAATTACCCCGACCCCTGACGGAGCAAAAGAAAGATCCGTTTTCGAACAGGGGAACCGGATTCACCTCGCTGACGAACGCGGGCGAGCACGTGACCCTCCCTTTTTTTCTCGGCTTCTGATTGGTCCCCGCAACACTCCGTAACCGCAGTGGAATGGGAAGTTGAGCACTTCTGGCTGCAAGGACGTCGCTCCGAACACCAACGCGAATGAGCCTTAACGCAAACGAAAAAAAAGCTTGCATTTGATCCTGTACACCAAAGGTTTCAAACACGCCGCCCGCGGGCCCCATTCGGCCCGCAAGCAACCGGCTGCAAGTCCATGTTCCCATTTCTCGGACGCTAGAAATGCATACACATAGTGATCTCATATCGCCGAATGTTTCCGATAAAACGCAACTCGCGTTTTTTTTCTGTATCTATATAGTTTCTACTTATCTGTGTTTATCTGCCCTCGGTTTGGTTTTATTGTTTGCTTCCCAGCTTTTTGTCATGCTAATCACTTGTACAACAATGCAGCTCCGTAGGCTGGCAAGCCCGAGCTCTTCGTTGAAGGATGCGTCTCGGCTCCGCGAACTCTCGATCAGCAGGAACAACTGCCAAAGAAGCTTTGCGGTTAGGATTCTGGCCTTAAAAAGTATCACCATTAAAATGTAAATATCTTCTCATACTGTTAGAAAAATCGTCAGAGAAGCAAAAAAACTGCCAGCAGTAACATTTTTTTCAGGACATCTCGAGCTTGGTTAATTCTTAAGTGAATTGAGCAAGGGGAAATACAGTGTGCTTGCTCTCTTGTCCTATTCGAATTGCCAACTTGTTGGCTGGGTTGTGCCGTTTTAATTGTTCTTATGGCATCAGGTCTGGGCTCAAAGTTCTCTTATAAACAAAGCAAAGCTAAAGATGTCAGGGGCAGAATGTGAGAGTTTACAAAAAGTATAAAGCTAGAGATGTGAAATTTTATGAAATTTTGAGGGGCGTGAAAAAAACAGGGTTTTTCATGTTTTTAATTCAGAAAAATACAAAAAATTGAAAAAAGACGATTGCGCACAAAGCTATGAAAAACCCGATACATTTATTTCGTTAGCAGTGAAAAGATTTTAATTGTTACATTACTGCACCACTAAAGTCCCAGGCTCCAGCAGAGCTTCCGGTTTCTAAATCTAGGTACAATAACAGGTCATGGTATTGATTTCACAACAAAGTGTCAAGACTGACATTTATATCAATCCGTGTCCGATAATTCCGATTCATTTCCGCTTGACGCGTCAATGCCTCGCTCTGCAGCGGACGAAGCCTTCCGAATATTGAGGTTGGAGTGCACGTACACAAGGTTTTGCACGCGTAGCCATGGTGTGCACATTCCGAATTTCGGACCAGTTTCTTTCATATGCCGCAGAAGAAGGGGGGGATCTGCAGTACATAAAAGGCGAGGGAACTCAGGGGTATGCTGAAGCAAAGTCCTTGCCACCACGTGGAGGGATCCAGGAGCTTCGCAGACTCCCAAACTCCTTCTTTTGACCAAATTCTCTTGCAGTTTTTGTATTCTGCTATGTTAGACAGAAGCTTCCCGACGTCCAGCGAGAGGTGGACGTCGACGACGGCGGCGCGCGGCAGCATTTCACAGTTTGTGAGCTTATCCTGGTTGCTAAAAAACGAGAAAAAAAAACTGTTTTCTTCGAAAGTTTTAATGTATTTTTTTTTTGACCGCTTCGCTTACTTGTTTACATAGAGCACGAGGTACTTTCTCTTTAAATCTGTTTCCAACCCAACTACATTATGATTTCCAACTATTTCATTATCCAACCCAACTACATCTTAATTCAAAATAGGAACCGTCACACGAATACGGTCTACAGGTTGGCATAGATTCCCAATCTGGCTCTCAAAATCGGCCGGGATAATTAAAGCTTGTGGTTAGCTAATTCAAATTTTCGTTGAACATGGTTTCAGCAATGAATCTTGCCCTGTGAAGTTTGAAGCCTTAGAATATTTCCAATGAAAAATGAGACTAACGAACTTACAGGCCTAACGGCGGACGTCGACGCATACAACCGAACTTACGACGGTTGTCCTGGGGGCTCCATCTTTTGATAGGCGCAGCAAACCGACGACGCATTCATTGGAAAGTTGACGAGGTGACCGCCTGCTTAAATATGCATCACATGACCTGTGAAACTGGGTGCCGCGCTGCACTCGCCGCTCGTCGTTAGGTACAAAACAGGCATTATTTGTATCGACCAGATCCGAGCGACGCGGCGCCATGCAGAAACGACGTAAGGACGCCAGCACCGGTTGCTATGATAATGCCCCGCGGCGCCCGTTTTGATCACTCGTGTGTTCCCTGCTTTACAGCACCTATAGGGAGATGACGTCCGAAGTACCACCACCACTCACTTTCTAACCCATAAGTCTTTTGTCAATTTTTTTCGCAGCAAAGTAGCAACGCTTTGAAATGTCACAAGAGAAGATCCACCATTAAAACACGCCTTTCATAAAAATTCGAGATAGGTACGTGCGAGTGACGATTCTTACGGTCAATTTGTTTTTAAGCATAAAATTACTTCTAACGCTACCCCCCCCCCCTTCTTTCCCGAAATTGTGTCCGTTCGTCTTTCCGCACATTTTCCGCTAAATTTAGCGGGGAAAGTGGCGTCACGTGACCTACACAACTTGGGGAATTTGACGGCACCATGACCTACGGGTCAACTCAGTTTCCCCGCTAAACTTAGAGGAAAAATTCACGTCTCGTAAGTCAGAACAATAATTCAGTTTCCCCACCAAATTTAGCGGGAAATCGACGACAGCGTGATCTATACACCAATTTAGTTGCCGGCTAATTTAGCGCGAAACTTCACGTCTTGTGACCTATACACCAATCCAGTTTCTCAGATAAATTTAGCGGGGAAATCGACGTCACGTGACCTATACAACTATTAAGTTTCCCAGCTAAATTTAGCGGGAAAATATACGTGACGTAACACACCGATTCCCTCACTAATTCCCTATAATGCATTTCATGCATTAGGATTGAGAACCTCAAGGTCGCTGCCATTTTTTATATCATGTTTAGTCCGATTGCTCAAGCAATTGAGAATGAGCATAAACATTTTCACGTACACTTTGTTAGGATAAAATTGGTTACCACTGTGCATTTATCCCCTCTACGAAGGAAGTTTAGCGTTAATCCAATAATCATAATTATGATACAAGTAGATAAAAATAATTCTAGAAGGAGTATATCGCGTTCTCTTATTTTGTTTTAAGCAGAATATGTCAAGATGAGGCTTATAGCTGTTTACAATGATGATTTTGACCCAAGTCTGAGTCAGGAAAAGGAAGAATTGTTTACAGTGAAAGAAAATGCAACCGGGACAGGCAACGTCTCTAACTCAGCTGATAATTTTATTCAACCGTCCTCCTTTCATACGAAACCCCAACCGCCACAGAACTCACGAAAATCTTGTTCTTAAGAGGTCGCTCGCATAACCCTCACCTAGATCACAAAACAAACTAAGTAAAACAAGTTATTAAGCGCAACCACCTTTTTGGTTTAAACAAAAAACCTTCTAGAGTGCGTGAGCTCACACACTCATTTTATATTTATATATATATATATATATATATATATATATATATATATATATAATGAGATGACCCCGCGACTTCTACCAAATGCAGCGAAGATGTGCGGCCGGCGGCAAGCGACCAATGACACGTCCACTCACGAAATAAAAGAATTTTATGAGCGGGCGTGCGCGCGCAGCGAGGTATGTGAGTCAGGCATGCCACTGCCCCAGTGTCGCCGTCTTCTTCGTCACAATATATATATATATATAGTCCGGCTCCCTGACGAAGCCGGACTCCGGCCGAAACGTCGAAGAATAAATCGTCTGTTGCTACCGTTCTTCACCGAAGGCTTTCCCAGCCAGTATATATATATATATATATATATATATATATATATATATATATATATATATATATATATATATATATATATATATATATATATATAACTGGGAAGAAAAAAACCTTCGGTGAAAACAGCAACAACGGACGATTTATTCTTCGACGTTCTCGGGCCGGAGTCCGGCCTTCGTCAGGAAGGCCGGACTATATATATATATATATATATATTGTGACGAAGAAGACGGCGACACTGGGGCAGTGGCGTGCCTGACCATCACGTGCCACGCTCCGCGCGCACGGCCCGGCTTCCATAAAATCCTTTCTATTTCATTGAGTGGACGCGTCATTGTCATTTGCTGCCGGCCGCACATCTTCGTAACATTTGGTGGAGGTGCGGGGTACATCATCTTTCGTTCTTCGTCATCATCGCTCCGGACCTTGGTTGCAGCAGTCCTCCGCCGCAGCCGATTGAGCTCCAGACCATAGCCCCGCCGCACAGCCCCCGCCCCGCGAACTGCCTGCAAATGCCGAAGTGAGTGAGACAGAGGTTCAGCGAATGTGAGCTACGAGTATTTTTATGAAGAGCGCCGTGAACAAGATGAACTATGGACGAAATCGAGATACAGACGCGAGTTTATGGTCCCCTGCCCTGTCCCAAGCCCCGTCTGTGTTGATAGCGGTCAAATGAATTCCCCAGCCCGGATCGTGACGTCGTGGGGCTGTGGCTGGCACAGAGATCGGCAATGCTGTGGAGAGAGGCTGCAGGCTCAAGAACATCTTCATTCTACGCGGCCGGCAGCAGTCATACGTGTGTCTTCGGCCTCGTCTTCTGTGTGTGTATGTGTGTGTTTTCAGTTTACTCTCGTGTTTCCTTCATTCATCGGCCGGGTCGTCCTCTTTAAAGGAGGGGGTAATGTGACGAAGAAGACGGCGACACTGGGGCAGTGGCGTGCCTGACCATCACGTGCCACGCTCCGCGCGCACGGCCCGGCTTCCATAAAATCCTTTCTATTTCATTGAGTGGACGCGTCATTGTCATTTGCTGCCGGCCGCACATCTTCGTAACATTATATATATATATATATATATATATATATAGAAACGAGCATATGGAGATGAGACAGACCGTTCTTAATCTAGTGAATCAAAGAATTAAAGTTTTTCCAAGTACCCGCCGAAAGCCGAAAAAAGGGCGGAGCCGTGGATCCTGGCTCCGCTCTTTTTCTCGGCTTCCCCATTTCTTCGGCTTTTGGCGGGTTCCTGAAAACTTTGATTCATTGGATTAAGCACGGTTCATTCATCTGCATATGTTCGTTTATTTGCTCTTCGGAGACCATGTACGATGACGTGAAGTGTCCGCGTTGTATGTATATATATATATATATATATATATATATATATATATATATATATATATATATATATATATATATATGTATACACTTCTTGTGAGCCGCGAGACACACTCAGTAGTTAAGACGGTTAAGACGAAACGCTTCTTTGGTTAGGGCGAAACGCTTCCAAGCTTTCAAAAGGCCACATTAAAAAATGTGAAACCCCGACCTGGGTTCAAAGGCCTGGAGTTGCACCCTTGAGGATGCATCAAAAGGCGCGACCTTGGCTGTATTTCACGGTGCAAATTATGGTTGAACACCTTGCATCTTTACTAGACAGTCTTGACTCACAGATGGGATGATCAATCTTTTTTGTATTAGTTTCTGCGAAAAATAACGAAAGAGTGTCGACTAGCAAAAAGACATTCAACCTAAAAAAAAAACAGTAAAACCTCGATTGAGCCGTACGTTTAAAGCTGCACTGTTTGGCCCCGCATCTCGCACCCCTACTTCTAGTTTACAGACAAGGGGACAACCGAAATGATTTTCAACTAGGGGACAATTAAACATTTTGCAACTGGAGTTGCAAAACTTTATTTGAAGTACTACCAAGCCGCAAAGAGGCCTGCTAATACAATTCCCTATTATTTTTATCCGGATTGTCTCTCTTACAAGTCTGTTCATGATATCTACATCTTGGTGTACTATTTCTGTTCCCGACCAGTGTGCACTAGAATTATTGCTTTCGTCAACATATTTAGCTCATTTCCGTATTTGCAACATTATTCTTCACATTTTTTTTTTTTGTTATACTGTCATTGATACACCTTGAAGTTTACCCTACGTACTTAAAACCACAAGCCAAGGGTTTCTCATGAAGCACTCTATTTTCGCAGGGGACCGATTCCTCACGGTGGGCTTTTTTGCATCCATTCGAACGTGTCTGAAATTGGGTGAATCAACTTCAAATGAGCTGAAAACGGCGTCTACTTCGAAATGTTTTGCAATTGCTTTTTCAGATTATCATGACATTTTATGGTAATACAGGATTACAGCAAACTTGTTTTTTTAATTCTGTTTTCTTTTAATTTTGTCTACAATTTGTAGACATAATTGTCTTTTGGTGAACTGATCTTCATAAACGGCATTGTTCAATCTTTTCCACTGTCTCAGACACGTATCTCAGGCATGTGCTCGGGCACGTATCCAGGGGGGGGGGGGGGGGGGGGGGGGGGGGGGGCATGGGGCCCGGGCCTTCCCCCCCGAAATCTTTTATTTTGCTGGGACCTCCTCTCCCCCTCCCCTCATACAGCATTTCGTCATGGGCGGCCCCCCCCTCCCGAAACAAAATCCTGGGTACGTGCCTGAATGTACTCATAGAGCTCTTCAGAAAGAGAGGGAACAGAGTCGAAACAGTCGTTAGTAAACACTGATGAAAAGTATTTGTTAAAGACCTTAGGGCAATATATATCCGGAATGGGGTCGCCGTAGCATAAGTTAGATGGATGGAAGTCTCATAATTCCTTCACGACGCCCACTTCCAAAACTACCTGAAGTGTTATTACGAAGTTCGGAAGATAAGTCATGAGAAGAAAACTTTTTTTTACAATCTAACGCTACTGGTTAATGTTTTAGATGCGGTATTATAAGCATCCCAAGCCTAGGACGTAACGACACGCCTTGATTTCGCATAGAGCCTTTTTTCTTATTACCTGAAGAGAACAATGGTTTCGTAAACCATGAATTTTCTGAGTCCGTGTGTTTACAAACAGCGGGAACAAAACTATTTCCGAGATTTTTCATTTTAGTTTAAATTAACACACAATTCGTCTCTACAGATCTAAGATAAAAATATGCATTGGAGTGGTCGAAATAAGTTGTCAACTGGGGCTTTATTGGTTCGTAGTAGTCTTTGTTATAACGGTAAATGATTTTGGAAATTGTATGTTTCATGAGAGCGGGGAGTGACAGGTCAATAAGTAGAAAGCTTACGATCGGTGAGTCTGTCACAGTAGATAATAGATTTTGATAACCGCAGGTGACGTTGTGAGTATCAAGTCGAGAATGTTATCTAAAGGAGTAAGGTTGATCAAGTAACGCTGTGAAGTTTTGGGAGTAATCATACAATGAATACGAGACCAGTCTAGTCGCTTTCCTGGTTATTGATTATATTTCCCCACGCCTTAACGGTTTTTTTTTATTGGCCACTATTGTTTCTTGATAGCACTCGTTTTGAACATACTTTGCCATACTCCAGCACAACCCTTTTTCAGTATGAATTAATAAGTATAAAAAACTGGAGGCTCCGTTGTCGGTCCAATATAGAGCCACTAAATAAACTATGCTTCAGCGTAACGACCCTTAACTTTCTTGGGACTTGAAATCGTGGTTGCCAGCAACCTGAAGCTTTACCTGAGATCACAAGAAACGCTTTCCGTCCTCCGCAAACGTTTAAACAGCTCGCGACAGAGAAAAGTAAAATTACATGAGCCTACCTAGCCTTTACCTAATGTAACGTTGAGAAAAGTCCCGCTTTTGAGTCTTGACGATCGGCATTTTGCGTCTGCTCTGCATTAAGCACCAAGATGGCGGCGCCACGCAACAATATTGGGGAATAGAGTGCCGATTCTCTAAGCGTAGCTCATTTAGAGGCTCTAGGCCTATACACTGGGAACTGCAGCTGAGGTGCTGCTGATCTAATCAATGTTTCCAGACCTGTTTGATATAACTTTGCAAAAAAGCAACTCACTATGTCATCAACATATATTTAACAATGCATGTATCCGACCACTTTTGCCTGCAGCCTATCTAGGACACAAAGCACTGTCCAAAGAAGTTCAGGCGAATTTCAGCTAATGCCGGTGCAACAGAAAACCCTATGCACAGTCTCTATTTTGGTATATACTTTTTTCTTTGTATTGTTATGCACGATTAGGCGAGGAAACAGAGAATAACTGAGGGAAACTGAAACGTTTAATGGGGCGAACTTGTGCCCAAAATAAAAAGGAAACAGAAGATAACAGCAGAGCGTCGCGGGCGTCGAAGTCGGCGTAACAGCAGGAGTCGAACGCTGGGGCGAGACTGACTGCGGCTCGGCACGCGGAGCCCCTTATGTACACGCGTGGGATTCTGGAACAATCGGCGTAGAAGGTTCGGCGCGTAGAACATTCGGACCTCGAACAAGCAACAGGATTCTCGAATTTACCAGAACACTAAATTGCAAGAATAAATAAAAGACACGTCGCTCCCAGGAATCGAACCCTGGCTCTTCGCGTGGGAGGCAAGCACGATAACCGTTAGGCCACGGCCGCGCTGCCTACTTGGCCAGCTGCGCGCGCGGCATTACTCCCCCTTTAAAAAGTGCATCGCCCCGATGCAACACAAAACAAAACAAAGCAAATAAAAAGAACGGCAAACTAAAGAGTCCATTTGGAACACATAAGGTCCACAGTCCTATCGAGCGTAGTACGGCTTCAGGCGCACGACGTGGACGACTTCAGGTCGTGGTGGGCGGCGTGATGATGTTCTTGTTCCGTCGGGCATCACCTCGTAGTTCAGATCTCCGAGTCGACGAAGTACCTTGTAGGGTCCGAAATACCGTTTCAGGAGTTTCTCGCTGAGACCACGGCGGCGAATCGGTGTCCACACCCACACCCTGTCTCCGGGCTGGAAGTGGACGTCCCGACGACGAAGGTTGTAGCGGCCAGTGTCGACACGTTGTTGGGCTTTAATCCGGAGTCTGGCGAGCTGACGGACTTCTTCTGCCCGTTGAGCAACCACCTGGGCGTCGTCGCTTCCGTCGACAGCCGGTTCGTGGGGTAACATCGCGTCCAGCATCGTCGTTACTTTGCGACCATGAACCAGCTGAAAGGGTGTCACCCCGGTGGTCTCTTGCACGGCCGTGTTGTAGGCAAATGTGACGTACGGCAGCACCTCGTCCCATGTCTTGTGCTCCACGTCGACGTACATGGAGATCATGTCGGCGATGGTCTTGTTGAGTCTCTCCGTCAGCCCGTTGGTCTGCGGGTGGTACGCCGTGGTGCGACGATGGCTGGTGTGGCTGAGACGAAGGATTTCTTGCGTCAGCTGGGCCATGAACGATGATCCACGGTCTGAAATCAGAACTTCGGGAGCGCCGTGCCGGAGGACGATGGACTCGATGAAAAACTTGGCGACTTCCACAGCAGTCCCTGAAGGAAGGGCTTTCGTTTCGGCATACCGCGTGAGATAATCTGTGGCGACGATTATCCAGCGGTTTCCCGACGTTGACGGCGGAAAGGGCCAAGTAGATCCATTCCGATCTGCTGGAAGGGTGCAGTTGGCGGAGGAATTGGCTGCAGGAGACCGGCCGGCCTCGTCGGCGGTTTCTTGCGTCGCTGGCACTTGTGGCATGATCGTGTGTATAGGTGGACGGTTTTCGCGAGCTTGGGCCAGTAATACTTTTCACGAATACGGGCCGGTGATCCGGCTGTAACCAAGGTGTCCGGACGTCGGGTCGTCATGGCAGGCTTGAAAGATCTCATCTCGAAGGTCGGTCGGGATTACCAGCAGCCACGGCAACTTGCTGTCCCCGAAGTTCTCTTTGTAGAGTACTCCTTGTCGAATGGCGAAATGTCGGCAGGGCTCGTAAGAAAACACGTGGCATGGTACTCCCGCGCCCTTCCAGGTGCTCTATTAGTGCGCGCAGCTCAGGATCGTCTCGTTGACGTCGTGCCATGTCGTCGGTGTTCACTGCGCCCAGGAAGCACTCGTCGTCATCGTCGTCACTGCTGCCGGACAGGTGTTTCAGACGAGGAGCTCTGGACAGGCAGTCGGCGTCGCTGTGCTTGCGGCCTGACTTGTAGACCACAGTCATGTTGACACTCTTGTAGTCGGAGACTCCATCGAGCGAGGCGTCCTGACGGGTCCTTGAGGTTCGCAAGCCAGCAGAGCGAGTGGTGGTCCGTGACTACGCAAAACGGGCTCCCATACAAGTACGGATGAAACTTCGTGATTGCCCAGACGACCGCAAGGCATTCTTTCTCAGTCGTGGAGTAATTTTTTTCCGCCTTGGACAGTGTCCGACTTGCGTAGGCGATGATTCGCTCGGTGCCTTCTTGCACTTGAACCAGTACCGCGCCAAGTCCTGCGTTACTTGCGTCCGAGTGAATCTCGGTTTCCGCATCCTGATCGAAATGTCCAAGAACAGGAGGAGTCTGAAGTCGTCGCTTCAGCTCGTCGAATGCCTGCTGCTGCTCCTCGGCCCATTCAAACTTCTCGGCGTCCTTCGTGAGGTTTGTGGAGTGGTGCGGAAATCCTTGCGAAATCTCGAACGAAGCGCCGATAGTAGGCACATAGTCCAAGGAATCTTCGCACGGCCTTCTCGTCTGTCGGCGCTGGAAATGCCCGTGACGGCGCGAGTCTTCTCTGGGTCTGGGCGAACGCCTGCGTTCGCCCAAGCTCAGAGAAGAGGCGCCCAAGTGCGCCTCTTTTAAGAGCCCGAGTCTGATGCCTGTGATGTGTCTCTATCAATATCGACTGTAGTATAACCTATAAATCACATGTAAAGAAAAGAATGCTCGTAAATGCTCTGGAACTCGCGTCCGTAACACCAAGAGTAACCGCATATCCCACCCGTAACACGAATTATTGGATGCCACAAAAAATTTTACAAAACAACATGTGTGAGCAAATGACATCAAATACTACAGGGCCGCTAAACTTCTTCACACCAAAAACTTCCACCCTTCTTGCCAAGGGACATTCAAGGACCTTCGGTCATTCTTTTTCTTCTAACATGACTGTGTAGCAAATGTAGGATATTTACCTTTTAGACAATACTACCATAAAATGCATTGCCATCTTTTGCTGTGATTGAACTGTGCTTTGCGGTATGTATTACTTTTTCTGTGAATATTCTTTTGCGTGAATTTTTTGTCTTTTCGTTTTGTGTTCTGTGCCGCTGCTGCCTAATGTAAGGATGGGGGGCCGAGGACTTGTCAAGCTGCATCGTGCAGCTTTTTTCCTCGGTCTCCCATCCGTCATACACTTTTGACGGAAAATAAAACATATTATTATTATTATTATTATTATTATTATTATTATTATTATTATTATTGTGCTTTCGTAGTCCGCTAAAACAGGTTCTTTTAAACAAACCAATTTTTCTTCACACGTCAGACTGTGTTTCTTGCGAATGTGCGCCAGTGGATTATGTGAACAGTACGAAATATCTAGGACTTTATTTTGATTGCGACCTGTCATGGAACTCTCACTCTTCTATATTTTCAAGAAATTACGAGCCGCTTCTGTGCACATTATATAATCTTCGCATTACTTCTTTCCACCACAACAAGAAGACTTCTGACGCACGCTCCTTGTTTATAGTATTCTCCGTTACGGAATAACTGTATTCGGACAGTGTACAGCATTATTAGAGTCTAAAGTGAACTCCTTACTGAATGGCATCTTGCGTAGTGTAGCTTACGGTTCCAGTCTCCAAAGATCTGATAACCTCTTTAACGACCTCTCGCTACCAACCTTTAGATCATTATTTTTGGAAACAGTAGTGCTTAGGCACTACTGGGATACCACTTTTGAGATCCCCAACACCGTTGGTCGCGCCCTTCGAGATGTGAGACCATATCAAACGCCGCGCATCAAAACACATTTTGGAAAATGCGTTCGCCTTTATTATGTATCCCATATTTTTAACAACCTCCTCCTCTGTTCTCCTCGACGTAAGTCCTCGAGGAGCTTTGAAACGTAAATTGAAGACTATTTCTGCCTAGGCAACATTTTTTAAAGCGCCAATTTAATTTTTTTTTCTTCTACTTGATGTGACTTTTGTGCGCTGTGCACTACTCCTCTGTTTGTATATATTTCTCTCTGTCACACGTTCTAGATCTCTGAAAGTTGTATACTAACTCGCTTTGAGTGCGCCTTGCGTAATTTGCAGGGAACTCAGTCCTACAAGCCTTTAGGGCTTTGACAGTTCCGATAGTGTATATAGTTGTATTTTGAAGCACCTGCATTAAATATTATTA